>JAULJZ010035193.1:0-14844 GCA_032270985.1 Heliamphora pulchella
AATCAAGCCAGGAGACCTGAAAGTATTCTTACTACACCCATATGAGCAAGAAATGAAAAGTATGTTGGAAAATGGTAGAAAATGGTTGGAGAAATAGCTTGAGGTTGTATATGCCTGGAGTTATAGGGAATCAAACAAAATCAGAAGAGTTTGGATTGATGTCGAAGGTGTTCCTCAAAATACTTGGAATGAAAGGTGGTGTTTGGTATTGTTGAAACTAGTAGTTTATAGATTGTAACTTATAGCAGAAGCTGTAAACATTTTGGTAAAGATTGTAACTTGTAGCTGAAATAGAAGAAAAAGTAGTTATAAGTTGTAGCATAAGTTATTGGTATTTGAAAATACTTATAACTTATAACTAAAATTAGTAGTAGGAATCTAAAAATTACTGGCAGTAGTTTTGCCAAAAACTAGACACGGGCATGAAAACAAGCACAAAGAAAGAACTAGACACGGGCAGGGTCTCCATCCTCACAAAGCCAGAACTAGCAACTAAATCCAACTTGCAGTCTAAAAGTCAGATTTCTTGTTTATCATATTAAAGTAACAGAAGCTGAGTATTAAAGATTATACGTATTAGGTAATCAATTAATCAATTATTGTCTCATGAAGTAAGAACACACCAGAGGCATAAGATGACGTTTATGTAAAAATGACTGACTGCAATCAGCTTCAAAATCATTCTTCAGCTGGTATCAATCGAAATGATGGGCAAGGTGAGAAGAAGATTGTTGATAAGGTGGATTTGGAGTTAGTTGATGTAGTAGAAGTTAGCTAAGTGGACTAATCAGTTGACATTCATGGAAATTAACACTAACATTTCTGCTGGCTTTCAAGTTGAAAATCAAATGTTTAAATTTGGAGTTTCAAGTAATAATGGGGGAACTCTTAGGAATGCCAATGGTCATGTTAAGCAGTGTGCAATATTGGAAGGTGTGTTGCAAATTTCAACATTAAGTGAGATAAAAGAAGAGGGAAATTAAAAAAGCAAAAGAAAGAAAAGGAAAAAGAAGAGAGAGAGAGAGAGAGAGAGATGGATGTAACCATAAGGTATGGGTGGAATTAAAAACTTACTAGGTCCCGACGATTCTTCTTGTATTCGCATGAGTTTCATCGGCTGCAAACAATCTTGCCAAGCCAAAATCTGAAATTTTGGGATTCATCTCTACGTCTAATAGAATATTGCTTGCTTTGAGATCACGATGAATAATCCGAAGTCATGAATCTTCATGAAGATACAGAATTCCTCGAGCAATGCCTCATATGATCTTGTAACGCTTATCCCAATCTAAATGTGTGCGCCTCTCAGGATCTACAGGTTTTTCCATGCATATGGTTGAAACCAAAAACTCATTTTCATTAAGAACTGCTAAAATTGTGCTTAAAAAAAGGTTTTATTTTTATTCTTTATTATCATCATCAAGATAATAAAAGCCTTACTGAATATGAAATGATCAAGACTGGAGTTTTTCAGAAACTCATAGATAAGAAGCCTTTTTGTTCCTTCCAGACAGAAACCAAGGAGCCTCACCAAATTCCTGTGTTGAAGCTTGGCCACAAGAATAACTTCATTTTTAAATTCTAGCTCTCCTTGTCTAGAATTCATAGACAGTCTCTTCACAGCTATTTCTTGTCCATTCAAAAGTTTACCCTACAGATATATAAACAGAATATTTGTTAAAGAGTTGGGTATTCTCTGCTGTAACAGCATCGAGCTGTTGGAATAAGAGCATAAAAAAAAACTCTTAGTTCTCAGGGTTAAACAGAATATTTGTTAAAGAGTCGGGCAATCTTTGTTGTAACAACACCGAGCTATTGGATTACAAGTATATAGGAAAAAAACTCTTAGTTCTCAAAGTTTAATTCTAGAAACTAAGAATTATCTTTTAAGTTCAACAGTTCGGTGCTGTTACAACAGAAAAGGGATCTATCCTATTCATATTTAAATGTTCAATTACCCTGTAAATAGCGCTGAATCCACCTTGTCCAAGCTTATTAACATCGGAGAAGTTATCAGTTGCAACACTAATTGTATCGAAGTCGTATTGCAAGGATTCCACAGAGCTAATCCCATCCCCGATTTCACCAACTAATTAAACAATTTAGCGGTTATATCAGAATAAGTAACAATTGAAATTATAAAAAAAAAGTCTATATAAAGATGATGTAAACAAACCATCTTAAAACTTACTTTCCACATTGTGCTTTGGCTACCTCTGCTTCCTCTTTCTTGAAATAACGCAAGTGCCCACGATGAGTATTATCGTAAAAACAATAGCCAAAACAACAATAATGATCACAACTGTTCGTGTTGTGTTATCGGCCTTTCCTGTAACAAAATAAACAAAATTCTTGATAATCAGCACAAACAAGATATCATTTGAAGAAGCTTTTGGGGCTATGGCCCCACATGGCCTCAACATAGCTCTGCCCTGAGAATCTGGAAACATTGCCCAGTTTCTTATATAATAAGTCTATATTCACATAATTAAATCTAATAAAAACATCCTAAAAACAAATGTAAAGTATAGTTAGCTAGATTAAACCTTCAAAAATTATATTTTTTCGGTAAAATAATATGAAATTCAAGACAAAAAACAATAAAATACGAATACTATCTAAAGCCAATATTCCTGATTTCCATGTGAAAGATTCAAACGGGATGAATTAGCTCTAAGATACAATCTAAGTACTCATAAGCCTTTTCTCGTCTAGTATTCATACCCACTAAAAAAATATGAACTAGTCACAAATTGAATTACCCATAAAATATAATAAAAGAAATATAACCATAGTAGCACATCTATATTCATCTCTATATTTTTCTCTTTCAAAAACCATTTGCTTTTTTCTTTCCCAACCACATATCTCTAGATTTCACTCATAACAAAACAATAGGCTATATAGTCACCTCACTACTATAATAATAATTAAAGATCTCAGTTTTTATCAATCACGATTTTAAAACTTTCAATCTCAATTTTTGTAGTTTTTTATCTCAGTTGTTTGACATTTGCTTTCATGGTCAAAAATTGAGATTAAAAATCTTGCCTGGATACGTCACGATTTTCAAACTGAGATGGTATATATATGATCTTAGTTAAAAATCGAGATAGTTTAGCATTATTATATTATATGGAACCTTAGAAAAAACTCAAATTAAATTCCTCCATTAAACATATTTAGAATTGTAATGGAATAATATTTACATACATGACTATTGAATAGTTTATTATTAATCATATAATTATTTCATAACGGATAAACCTTGAATAGGCGACTAATTATAACCTATTTAAACTTGTAACGGATTTTTATTTAAAATTTTAATAAATAAAATAATAATAATAAATTATTTTAAGTTTTAATATATTATTTTTATTAAAATTCTCCAATGTATTATAGGTCATATATATCCAAAGTGAATCTCATCCATACTAACAATTTTTAATTCTATTGAACAACTTGTATAATATACCCAATAAAGTAACAATTTGTTACCAGTTTCTTGTGCCTGCAAAACATTTGAATTTTTAAAGTTTCAATCTTTCAATTTTGACATGTCGTTTATTGTTACCGGGCCTAATCCCCTAAACATATTTTAAGTTTTAATATATCATTTTTACTAAAGTTTTCCAACATATTATAGGTCATGTCCAAAGTGAATCACATCCATACTGACCATTTTTAATTATGTTGAACTACTTGTGTTATATACCCAGTAAAGTAACAATTTGGCACAAGTTCCTTATGTCTGTTGAAAATTTGAATCTTCAAAGTTTCAATCTTTCAATTTTGACATGCCGTTTACCATTACTGGGCCTAATCCCTAATTGAGGAATAGTTCATCATTTGAGATCCATTCCACTTCCTAAGGTTCGTCGATTGATTGGTCGTGATTCAAAGTCTCGTACTATCTAAGTATCAATTCCGTTTTTAGAGCTTTCCTTGATACCTTGGGAAAAGGGTTAGGTTGCTACTCCGGCTCCTGCTCAGAGGAGAAGGTTGGTTGATATCTAGCTCCGGTTATGGGGTGATGTTAAGATCGAGAAGCGGGCGTCTTATAAACAATCTGCTTCAAAAAGATCATTGTAGGTCGCCACTGTTGTACGAAGCTATTTTGTGCCTCTTCTTCTTTAAGGTTTTGAATGTACAGATCGACGGCTCAACCTACTTGCGAACAGTTTCTAATTCCTTGGCAGCAAGTGCAGTAGTGATGAACAGGTCGAAATATACCTTAGATAACTCCATAGTCTTAACAATAGCCCCAAACATTGCGCCCCAAAACCATTGCAGCGTAACTCAGTTCAAATCGCTGGTTGGATGAGCTGCACTTTGTCAACTGTGATTCTTTGGAAGTTCAAAGACGAGTCTAGGGTTGCCAGTTGAAGGTTGCGGGCTACCGATTAAAAGGTTTGGGTTGTTGATTGAAGGTCTTAGGTTACCAATTGAAGGTTTCGGGCTACGATTTAAAGAGATTCACGGGGTAACACTCGTGCAGTCGCGCCTGAGCACCTCGCTGCTCTGCTTCTAAATTGAGTTTCTTTCCCAAAAGTTTTGTTCCTTTACTTCTGCTTCGTTGGGAGGAAGTTTTGACCCGTGTTCAATTTCTTGAACGAAAGATGGATAATGGATTGCGTACATCTTCGGAGGAATCCAGTGATTTCTATAGTTTTTGGTTCTAACCTATGACGATTTGAGACATCTGTGTTGGGTAGGGAGGGGTGAGTTTGGATGCTATGTTGCTTGGTTTTTGTTAGTTATCTTTGAATGGCAAAAACTTGTCTAGTGTAAGAGGCGTGATGTTGTTATTTCAATCATATATTGGTATGGGAGAGCAAGTGAAGGTAAAAGATGACCAGATCCAAATGATATTTGTGGATAACTTACCTCTAGAGATGTATAATAGTTAGTTGAGGAGCATATTCAATAAATGCGGGAAGGTGTTAGATGCTTTCGTCCCATTGAATTAAATGTAGAAGGTCAACAAATACAAGGTTTGGGTTTGTAAGATTTCAATCGATCAAGGAGGCAAACCAAGCCATCCAAAAGTATAATGGAGCATGGCTTGGGTGTTTCAAGATTGAACCCCTTTCTGAGGAATTCCACTCAGTTACATTCTTTACTCAGGAAAACATCAACTCTTTCAAGGTTCTATGCCCAGGTGGTGGTTGTTGATCACTTAAGGCAAGAACAAACTACAAGGAGCCAATCACAGCAGTACTAGAAGAGGAAGAATGGTTAAACACTTGCATAATTGGCATAGCCAAATATTGAAGAATGGTGCATGGCATTGAGGAAGCCTTGAGAAATGAACACATTCTAGATATCTCTGTAAAACCATTAGGGGTTGTAAGATCTTACTATAATTCCTATCAGTTGAGGATAAAAAAGCCTATTGTGATGGAGTAAAAGATTGGTTAGAATCATGATTTGAAGTACCATACGATTGGAATTATAAGGAATACAATATGACGAGAAGAGTCTGGTTAATGGTTGAAGGGATACCACTAAATGCTTGGAATGATGACACTTTTAAGAGGATTGAGAAACGATTTGAAGATGTTTTCTTTGTTGATGCTAACACGTCTTCGAAAAAATTCTTAGAACGAGACCAAGTGTTGATTTCCACAGAAGCATTAACAAGGATAGATGAACTTTGTCCTCTCAAGGCAGGGAAATTTCTATATAACATGCATGTGGTCGAGATACCTTTCACCGTGGGTGAGATGGATCACAAAAAACAACAACAGAGCAACAAAGGGGAATGTACATCTTGCTCAAACTTTGAAGCTAACTCACTGTACATGGAGAACTTATAACCACAAGGATGTAGGCCCCCTGTCTCCCATTCTTCCTAGTAAGGCCTATGTGTAGCGTTCCGACCCCGATTTAATAAAATTTGAATATATTCGAAACCAACCCGGTGTGAAAACATTTTCTTCAAAAACTATACCTTTAAACAACCCAGTTATGCCTCAAAATCCATTAATGAGAAACTTGATTTAAAACAATTTTCGACATTGAAACCCAGCGGAGACCGCTGGAGCGGACACCTCACCGCTCAAGCGGTGACACACCCGAGAGTTTTGCCCAAAAAACTTGTGAAAAACGTCTATATTTTGGAAACAAGATTCAAATGATTGATTTTATTAAACCTGTCTGGAGAGAATAAAATCGAGGCATGAAAATATGGAATTGAGAACAAAATCATTCTTCATCATAAGCCAAACATTACCGCCAAAAATCATTCATAGAGGGATCAAAATGCTCAACCCAACCTACAGGTGCGCCCTCACATGCACGAATCACATGATCATATGACCATAAGGTCTTACAACAATAGTATTCTAGTTCATAATTACAATAATCCAAATACTCAAAAGAAGAAATTACATCTTTACACTTTCATTTCTCAAAATCAACTTTCTAACAGAAATGTAGTCCCATGAATCTTCCAAAGGAATCACCGACTACAGGTCTTACTCCACGGCCTTCTTTCCACTATCACCTGAAATGTTGTTAAACAACAAGAGCCGAAACTCATAAGAACAAGACTAACATTGAATGGATGCATGATATGCAAAGATGGCTATGCAGGATATATACATAAGTTTAATAGAATTCATATCTTTCATTGTAAAGTAAGTTTCCCATGCATAACCGGGTTTGTACAAAACGAGTTGTCATACTAGACTCCTTGATTTTGGGGAATTTAGCCTTCTCACCATTCTCGATTAACCCAACAAGTTTATTGTTCTCAATCAACCCAACACATTTAACATCTTCAATTCTCGAATTATGGTTTTACCAACCCAATAAGTTATAACACACGCTTACACACGTACAGTTGACATTTCTTGTATTTTACTAACTCGTGGTTAACAAACACAGGTGCCGACGCCGGACGAGCGTATAGACCCGTGTAACGTTACAACCAACTCGGCCACACAGGCCCCGTGGAGTAACGAGATGTTCCATACCCCGACACGACTAACGTCCTTTCCTGGTTCATTAGTCGGCGGGTAAAGAACCCAATCTACGCAGCTTTCTGATTTTTCACCGTGGAGCAACTCGTGCCCAACCTTAAACGATCCCTTGGATCCCAAATTGGCCATATATATATATATATATATATATATATATATATATCAAACCAAAATACACACGCGTGAGTCCAACCCCAAGGGTTCCTCTCGCCCAACTCATATCATGATATGTTTCCATTGTTCACATATCCATTATTTTAGGACTCAAACCCGAATCAACCATCTTATGGTTTCAAATTTACAAATTCATTGATTTTATTCAACAAAACCCATACTTTTAGCTTGACATCAACTTGTATTACATAGATTTATGGAATTAAATTCACAATAGGTTATAATAACCCTCAATTTAACTACTAATCATGTCAATTTCATCAAATCAATTCTTTAAACCCAAAACTCCCAATTTTTAGGGTTTTGACTCAAAACCCAACCCTAAATTCTCATTCCTTACTCCAATCACAAGAAGAAACAATATCAAGTTAGGAATATGCAAATCTCTCATAAATCTAAGATCTAACCTTTGTTACCACCAAACTCAAACTTAGGGTTTCAAAAACACAAGTTTCATGCTTATGTTTTCATAAAATTAGGAAATACGACACATGTCACGTAAATATTCCAGGAAAGTCTTAGATCCTACCTTTAGGATGCTAGATCCACAAGAAAAAGCTTCGCACGAGCTCCAATCGTGAAAATCTTCAACCACATGGTGAGAATAACATCTTCCAAGACCAAAATTGGCTCTCTAACGGTTGAATCACCGAGAGGAACGCAAGAAACTCACCCCAAAAAGGTCAAACAAAGCTCTATTGACTCTCAAACCTAAACCCTAGCTTTCACCTTTGTCTTAGAGGGAGAGAGACATAAGAAGAATGGGAGAAAAAGGGTTTCTCGTACCTTTTTAAAAAAATAGATCCGCGACAGTCCGCTCGAGCGGACCCCCACCGCTCGAGCGGTCGCACTCCAGAAAACTCTCTGCCACCTCACCGCTCGAACGGTCAGGACCCTCTCGAGCGGTCAATCCTGAACTATGATTCCAACTCACTAAGGCGGCAACTGAAACTGTGTTTTTCTGCATAATTCCACCTTTAACCATCACTAACAAACACATACAAGATCAAGAATAAATTTTCGAAATTAACTTGGATCCAGGTCACTACAATCTCCCCCACTAGGAGATTTCGTCCTCGAAATCACACACACATCAAGAATTGAACAACTCGGAGTAATTTTTACGAACTTTCGATTCTCGTTCTCACGTAGCTTTCTCAATGTCATGATGAAGCCATAACACCTTTACATACCGAATACTTCTTCCTCGCAAAACGTGCTCTTTGGCGTCAAGGATTTTCACTGGTCTCTCCTCATAGGAAACATCGTCGTCTACTCTTAACTCCGTTCAATCCAAAACATGGGATGGGTCTGGCTCGTACTTACGCAACATAGACATGTGGAAAACATTGTGTACGGGGGCCAATTGTGGTGGCAAGGCTAGGCAGTAGTCTACCTCTCCAATTCTATCAAGAATTTCAAACGGGCCGATAAAACGCGGCGATAATTTTCCACTCTTACCAAACCTCATTAGCCCTTTTCGTGGCAAGACCTTTAAAAATACGTGGTCTCCCACCTCAAACACTAATGGTCTCCTTCTTCTATCTGTATAACTCTTCTGATGGTTTTGGACAGTCATTAAACGTTTACGAATTACGATGATCTTATCTTTGGTCTCACGTGCAAATTCGGGCCCCAACACAGCTGTTTTACCAACATCGGTCCAACACAAGGGTGACCTGCAAGGGCTACCATACAATGCCTCGTAAGGCGCCATCTCGATGCTTGATTGGTAACTATTATTGTAGGTAAATTCTATCAACGGAAAATGATCCTCCCATGAGCCACGAAAATTCAAAACACATGCTCGCAACATATCTTCGAGTATCTGGATAGTACGTTCCGATTGGCCATCCGTTTGGGGATGAAAAGCAGTACTCAGAAGTAGATTCGTTCCCATAGCTGACTGTAAACTCTGCCAAGAACGTGACGTAAAACGAGGATCTCGATCAAAAATGATAGAAACTGGTACCCCTGTGGAGTCTAACAATCTCACGTATATAGAGCTTACTAAGCTTATCAACCGAATCTGTCATGCGAATTCGTAGGAAATGTGCTGACTTAGTCAATGTGTCAACCACAACCCATATGGCATCATGCCCCCTCGGCGATCTCGAAAGACCCGAAACAAAATCCATGGCGATATTTTCCCATTTCCACTCTGACACTGGTAACGATTGCAACTGACCCGCTGGTCTCTGGTGCTCGGCTTTCACTTGTTGACAAGTGAGACAACGCGAAATGAAAAGCACAACGTCTTTCTTCATACCCTTCCACCAAAATTGCCTATGTATATCATGATACATTTTTGTGCTACCCGGAAGCACTGCTAGGCGTGAATGGTGAAACTCGCGAAGTACGTCTTTTCGAAGCGTTTCTGGCACAAAGATCCTTCCCGCGAACCTCAGACTTTGATCGGGGTGGATAGTCCACTCTTTGGCATCTTTGCCACTAGAAACTTGTTCCCGAAACATCAAACTCTCAGCGTCGGATTGTTGTGCCTCAACAACGCGATGAACAAGGGTAGGTTGAGAAATCACCGTGGACAGAGCAACACACCCATCAAACTTCCCTAAACGAAGATCATACTCTCCAACTTCCCCAAGCATATTCCATTCTTTAACTACTATCCTTGCCAACGTACTCAAGGACTTTCGACTAAGGGCATCGGCTACTACATTCGCCTTGCCCGGGTGATACTGGAGACTAAAATCATAATCTCCCAAGAACTCCATCCACCTTCTCTGACGCATATTCAGATCCTTCTGTGAGAACAAATACTTCATGCTCTTATGATTCGAGAATACTTCGAAGCATTCCCCATATAAATAGTGCCTCCAGGTCTTAAGAGCAAAAATCACTGCTACGAGTTCCAAATCATGCGTAGAATAATTTTTCTCATGAACCTCCAATTGTCTCGATCTGTAGGCCACCACCTTACCTAATTGCATCAGCATGCAACCCAATCCCTCATGTGAAGCATCGCAATAAACGGTATAACCGAGTCCTCTCTCTGGGATAGTTAGAATAGGCGTACTCGCCCATAACCTCTTCAATGTCAAAAAAGCGAACTCACAACTATCATTCCATGCAAACTTGATTCCTTTTCGCGTAAGGCGTGTTAAAGGCGCTGCAAGTCTAGAGAAATCTTTCACAAATCGACAGTAATATCCGGCCAACCCTAAGAAGCTCTGAATCTCAAACACATTTTTTGGTCTTTCCCACTCCATTACCGCCTTGATCTTAGATGAATCCACTGCCACTCCATCTCTTGAAACTACATGTCCTAGAAACTTTACTTCCGGCAACCAAAATTCACATTTATTATACTTAGCATATAATCGATGTTCCTGCAACAACTGTAAGGCAATTCGAAGATGTTCCTCATGCTTTTCTTTCTATAGAAAGTAGATCAAGATGTCGTCCACGAATACTACCACGAATCGGTCAAGGTAAGGGTGAAAAATACGGTTCATAAGGTCCATAAATGTTGCTGGTGCGTCAGTCAACCCGAATGGCATGACTAGAAATTCAAAATGCCCATTACGCGTACGAAAAGCCTTATTTGGAATGTCTTCCTCCCAAACCCGCAACTGGTGGTAACCCGATCTCGAGTCGATCTCCGAGAAACAACAAGAACCTCTCAATTTATCAAACAAATCATCGATACGCGGCATAGGGTACTTGTTTTTAACGGTCACCTGGTTCAACTTACGATAATCTATACAAAGGCGTAACGATCCATCCTTCTTCTTTGCAAACAAAGTTGGGGATCCCTAAGGAGACACACTAGGGCGGACGAACCCCTTATCCAACAACTCCTGAACTTGTACTTTCAATTTTTCCAACTCGACCGGTGCGAAACGATATGAAGGTACAGAAATGGGGGCAGTCCCCGGGATAAGGTCTATGAAAAACTCAACCTCTCGCCAGGGCGAAAGCTCAAACAACTCGCTGGGAAACACATCCAGAAACTCGCAGACAACAGAAGGAAGCTCTCCCCGAGTGGAACGAATCTCACTTACCGATAGGGCAGAAAAAAGAAGGCTGAGGCTGTCACGGCCCCGCGATTTAAGAGATCTAGGTGCTAAACCACTGTCCCGATCACCCACAAAATAAAAGAAGTCTCCTTCCGGAGTGTAAGCAAATACCCGCCGCCGGTCACAATCAATGTAAGCATGATATTTTATGGTTTGGACACCGATAAAATACTCTATGGTGGAATCAACAATACAAAACGGCTTGATACTCCTCTAACTTATGACTCCACCTTCTGAAGTAAACACATATTCTGAGGTAGACTTTCTAGAATTCTTATCTGACTAAAAATCTGATTATGTATGCCCCAAAGGTATTAGACTATTTGTCTGGTAAACCAACATGTAATCTCTAGTCCTTTTCAGGTACTTAAGAATATGTTTTACTGTTGTCCAATGGATCACACTGATATCTACTAATCATGCCAATAGAAAAATAGATATCTGGTCAAGTGCAAAGTATAGCATACATGAGATTTCGTACTGCTAAAGAATAAGGAACTGCCTTCATCTTCTTTATCTCAACAGTTGTTTTATGACACTGATCATTAAATAGAGTGATTCCATGCCTGAAAGGAGAAACTCTTTCTTACAATATTACATGCTAAAATGAGTAAGGGTCATATCGATATAATTGTCTTGTGATAAGCCCAAGATCCTTTGCCTGCAAATAAGATTGTCATCATGATCATATGTGAACAAAAAAGCATAAACTATATCATATATCTTCGTAGCACCAATGATATTTTTATTACGACTGATGACATCTTTCAACCACTCTCAATATCTTGAAACATAAGAAATTTTGCTAATATCTTCTAAAGGGGGTTCCCAAATTGCATCTCCATTTTTAAGTTGATCACCCAGCACTAAGAATTGTTCAAAACTACCGTGCTGAGAATAAAGCAAAAAATGCAATAATAGTGATGTAGGAGAAGTGACAATAAATCCTCGGTGGTCCATCAATTATTTCGATGATAAAGTGTATCATTTCTTAAGATGCGGTATGCCATTGAAAGGACGCCAATCTAGTGCAAGAGTGCCAATAATCGGATTATAGACTGCCAGATTTAAAACTATTTTCTCGAGTTCACCTTCTTTACTACCAATAGAAATAAAGCACAGATTATCAATTGAACAATCTCTAAAGAAAACCATCTTCAAGAACAAGAGACAAAGTAACAAGTCTCAAACGGCGAGCAAAGTAACAAATCTTTGACAACAGGCAAAATAACATGTTTCCAGCGGTGAACAAAGTAACAAATTTCTAGCGGCGAGTAAAGTAACATATCTCCAATGATGAGCAAAGTAACAAGTTACCAATGACGGACAAAGTAACAAGCTTCCAACAGTGGACAAAGTAACAAGTCATTAATGACAAGCAAAGTAACAAGTCACCAACGGTAAACAAAGTAAAGCACCAACAACGAGCAAAATAACAAATCTCCAACGAACTAGGACGAGGCAACAATATCTAAAAGAGTTCTTGTTAAAAAATATGTCAGCAAAAAAAAATTGTTAGCAAAAGAGAAGAAAAAAAAGTAAAGAATGGTTCCAACCGCCTCAAAAAAAAAAGAAGAACTACTCAAAAAAAAGAATTTGTAAGCAAAAAAAATATATGTTGGGAGTACTAGCAAAAAGTGAGAAGCGTGACCATATATGGACCTATAATTGGACAGTGCAATACTAAATTATCCTCTTTTATTACTTAAATTGTTAACCCCTTGATAGTATATATATATATATATATATATATATATATTTTTTGAAGGGCTGCTTTGCTTATTAGAATCGGCACCAACAGTGTGAGCATCCATTTTAATTCCAGACTCATAATTAGTTGCAAAAGCTAGCGTAGACAATAGTGAGTGCTGCTTATAAACTTTAGATACCAAGTGCAAAACCATGGAGAATGCTATGTATAAGGGCCTATTTGATTGTACGGACATAAATTGGAGAATATAACATATCATCGGTTATAAAGATAGATATAAAATTTAATAGATATAACTCCGGATATATAATACTTGGTTATATGTATATACCATGTTTATTTTTTATAAAAATGAATAAATATTGATAGGGAGAGAGGAATTAAAATGGACAAGTAAACATGAAAAGAAAAGAAAGAGTAAAAAAAACATTTTGAAAAAGGAATTTTGGGGAAATTAAAAAATGAAGAAAAAATAACAACCCAGTAAACTATCCAAAGGCATTTTCAAAAGAAAAGAGGATATGAACATATGGAGGATATCTAATACCAATCTCCCCCAAGTATTTACAATCCTAGGATATGGTACCAAAATAGATATATAATCCCATGCAAGTTGTTGTGCCAAACATGAGATATGTAAATTCAAAGAATATTATATATAATCCACTCCCCATATATCCCTCAAACAAACAAACCCTTAGAACAATGAAAATATGCACCCGTTCATTGGAATAGTCTGCTTCCGTTAGTCCTTTGTGGAGCCTTTTATACTACAATCGGCAACACTAAATTCTTTTTTATAGGATGAAGAAGTAATTCCCTATTTTAACTATGAGTCTTATTCCTAATCTTGTAACTAGAAGGCCAAAGAGGTATAATGGTTGAGGTGTCATATTGAATCAGAATTTGTTTGAGCTACATGTGGAAAATATAAAAGAATAACTGATTCCTTAAGAAATTGGAGGCTAGTTATTTAATGATGATCATGTGGCATATTATCCAAAGGAATAAAAGCGCAAATGTGAAAGAGAACACGTGCCATCACGAGAGCAAATAAGAAGAAAATTAGTTTTTTGAAACAAATTAACATAGTAATAAGGAAAAATGATTTGTGGGAAGGATAGTTGGTAATTAACAGATGAATAAAGTGGACTAGTTGCAAATAAAAAGAAAAAAAAGACACGTGTCGACCAAAGAAGAAGTCAAAGTGAGCAATGAATTATTGGAGAAAATGGGGCACTAAGTAAGATGTACAATTATGAAGATGACTATAAACGCATAAATTAGCCAAAGAAAGAGGACACACATCCAACATATCAAAAGTCTCAAGCTTGCGTTATTTTCTTATCTTGTATTTACACATCTTTTTCATTTTCAAGTCCAAATTCGTTTATTTGTCCTTATTTCAATTTTCGTTTGCTAGATTAAATTTAATTTCGGTTGTCCATTTTGCGTAGCATTAGTCATTATCCTTGTTTCAATTCTTACTTCATTCAATACAAAGTCATTTCAAATTCAGTCTCAGTTTTTTATTCAATCATCCTACAGATTTCATTTATTTTAATTCAAAAAGACACTCGAAAATTGTTGAAGTCCTCTTCATTGAGACAAAAAATCAAACTAGTAGCTTTTCACTTCGAGTTACACGCAATCTGTTCTGGTTTGAAGTCGGTTTGGCACAATTTCAAATACGATTAGGTGCATTCATCCTAGTACGTAGGGATGGTAATTTCTCCCGCCCCGCTTTGTAGGATTTTTTTCGCCCCCGATAACAAATGGGGTGGGGACAGTATTTGCTCTTCCCGCCCCGTTTTTTCCCACCTCGCCCCCGATCACATAAAATAAATATTTTATAAATATTAATATATGTATAAAATATATATTTTATAAATATAATAAGTTCAAAATATTAAAATATTATATTTATCTC
>JAULJZ010035214.1:0-14844 GCA_032270985.1 Heliamphora pulchella
GTTCTGGTAGTGATGGGTGGTGGTCCTGGTGGTGTCTATTGGTTCGTGTGGTGATGATCTCCACCACCGGGAGAGAGAGAGAGAGAGAGATACCGAACGGGAGAGAGAGGAAGGTCGGTAGCGATTGGCGGCGACGGCGCCGGTGCGGTCATCGGTGGTGGTGGTGAGCAAGGGCGGCAGTAGTTGGCCAGCGCTCGGCCAGCGGCGTGGGTGTCGGGAGGGTGCGGTGCTGCTTCTTGTTTCTCCTTCTCTTTTTTTCTTTTTCTTTATTTTTTTATTTTGTTTTTTTTTTATTTTTTTTTCTGCACACTCACTTTAATATGTGCACAACTGAGGCTCCCCACTTACCCTAATACATATACCCGCACATAAGGCTCAAACTAAGGCTCCATTAATGGCATAGCTTAATTGCTCATTTACTTCACAAATTAAGGCTCCATTAATGATATAACTTAATTGCTCATTTAATCCACCCAGTATAACCATAATTCATCACCGGGTATATATATATATATATATATATATTATTCTCATTATTATTTTCATATTATATTTTTAATTAGTGCGTACCAATCGTATTTGAAAATTCATTGTTGTAATTATTATTATATTTATTTATTTAATTAAATGTATTATTATCATCATTTAGTTATTTAATTTAATTAATCATGTTTTTGTTTTTTTTTTCTTCTTTCTCTCAACTTTCTAATCCTAATACCTATTACCCGAATGCATATTTATTGGTTTAATAAATGCAATTGAAGATTGTGCTTAAATGGCTCAGTTTATTATACTTTAAAGCCACTATTACTCTTCTTAACCACCGGTTATATATATATATATAATAGATTTTAAATAAATATTATTATTATTATCACTATTTTTATTATTTTCATTTTAACTTCTGTCGTTGCATCAATTGTAATGTTGTGTTTTTTATTCATTTGTGATAAAATGTATGTAATTTTGTCAATTGACTTTAATTAATTTATTTATAGTTCATATTGTTCTATTTGCATTGTTCAAATAGTTAATAAACCATTAATATTATTGTATGTTCTACTCTTACATTGTTTGCAGTATTTAAATATTATAAATTTTTATTTTTATTAAATTGTGTTAAAAGTGCTCTTAACCCTGAGTTATAACTAGTTATAGCTAGTTGGAAAAGCAAACAAGCGCTAAGGTATTATTTATTGCTTGTGTACAAGAACTCTTCTTATTTTCAAATTTTGACTAGTTTTAATAATTTTTAATTTTTTACATTTTTACGTATTAGTGCGTTGGAATTCATTGGGTTAGCATTTGGTATTATGAAATTCTTGAAATAAAGTTCAATTATATTCAATGCATTAAGATTAACACACTGTTTGTTCAAACAAAATTTTTATTATTAGGAAGCTATTTTATGCAGAAAATAGTGTCTCAAAGTCATTGTATATTTTAAGTATTATGATACTATGGGATGATTCTTGCCTAAAAGTACTCCCAACACAATTTGATTTCAACCAAAATTAACCCAATTCTAAATCTAACCACCAAGATAAATTTAATATTTAAAATTTAAAATTGAAAACACATTTCATAGAGTCAATTTAACAAGCAATAATAAAATCAGAATCTCCATTTATCATAAATCTCATTTTCAAAAATATTTATATTGTTCTAAATATAGGTTTTTTTAAAAATAAGGGTAAGACAATTTTTTTCAAATAAAATAAAATAATTAACTAAAAATTAATCATAGATATTTATTTATTCTTGTCATCAAGAAGAAGGAAAAAATAAAAACTAAACTAAAAAAAAATTGACAATATTTAAAAATAAAATAAATCAATCACCAAAAATGTATACTCTTTATTTTTAATTGTAGTGATTTTTTTTACATTTTAATTACGAGTCATGCTAACTATCGCTTATTGGACGATGGATAATAAGTTAGTATAGATAAAAAAAAATTAATATCAATACATTTTTAAAAGTGGGGCTCACTACATTCATAAATATCAATTCACTTTGCACAGATATCTATACACTTTTTACCTATTATGTACCGTTCATTTAGTTGTGGATAGCATAATCATTTGATCAATTTTATTTTTTTATTCTTTATGAAAAAATAACAAAATCTGAAAAAAAAAACTGAAAGTTTTTTCCAAACGGTGTTTTTCTTATATACAGAGTTCCGTTTTTAAAATCGTTCACATAAAATTTCATTAATCTTTGCTCGTATACTTTTTAGTTAACATATTTTTATTTTTATATGTTTTTATGTAAAAAATTACTCAAGTTTAACTATTTGGTTTATGTATATAAACAATTCATGGAGTTTTAAAATAGCACAAAAATTTCTTCTCTTTTCTCAAAATGATTAAAAAATAAAGTGGATTGGCCTTGTAAAGAAAACATTATTAGCAAACACGCTTTTAATTTAGCGAGTAAGTGGCTTATAAAAAAAAGCATGTTTAGCAAGTTTATTGAAAAAAATATAAATTTTTTTATAAGATTTTTTATATTTTAAAAAAAATTATAGATAGGTCAATGTAAATTTATCCTAAAAGTACCGTGGGGGATGAGGACTTAATAGAAAAATATTTTTTCTAAACACGCTTTCAATAAAATTAAATTTAAAAGAAAGCGTGGTTAGCAAATACGCTTTTAATGAAATTAAATTTGAACAGAAAGCGTATTTGTTAAATTTGTTAAATACGCTTTCAATGAAACTAAATTTAATTTGAAAACGAATTTACTAATCGCGTTTTTTCTACAAACTTTAAAAGTATATTTAATAAACACGTTTTATTTGAAATCAATTGAAAATGTGTTTGTTAAAAACGTTTTATGTATGAAATTAAAAATCATGTGCTAAAAATGTTTTTATGTTGCTATTTTTCATATGGAAATTAGGTTTAAAGTGTATTTAACAAAAACGTTTATTTTAAGCATAGTTACAAAACACATTTTTACTTAGGTTGAAAACAAAATTTTTAAATTCCTAATTGGTTTATTAAGTTTAGAAATTTACTTATTACGGTCAAAGAAAACAACCCCTCTCTCCTCTTCCACATATCCATAGGCCTTGCTGGTTTTGCTGTGGACGATCTTGTGGGTTTCGGTTGCTGATCATGCAGGTAAATCCTATATATGGCGTCTATATATATAGATATATGTATTTCCCTTTGTATAGATTTAACTTAGCACTTTCATATCCTATGTTAATGTGAACAATCGAATTGAAAAACCCTAAAAGGGCCACCACTAACTCAGGAAAAATATAATTTCCGAAATTCTAGGGATCGCTTTAATCATCGACAAGTCCACGAGTTTTGCTCTCTTTGCATATTTTAATTTCATTTTCAATTTTTGTTTTCAATAATTTAGTGGCATATTCGGGAAGTAAAACCCATGTTTGTGCCGCGAGACAGCTTGATGGAAAAATCTCGAAAATTCTGATTCTGTTTGTGGTTGTTTCTGAAAGATAATGGTTTACCCTCCATAATTTAGGCTAGCGAAATAGTTGGACTGTTTGGGGGATTGGCTCTTTGGGAGGTAGTGTGTGGGTTTGGACATCTTTGGCCAAAGAGGTTTTTGTTCATTCTGGGTTCAAAATCTTGAAATAGTTTTCGTTACATTTCTTTTCATGTAAACAGTGAACATGGAACTGTAAAATGATAATCGGTAATACTATATAATCATAAAACTTAAGTCATAATTTTGCCCACTATTCAAAATAAATGGTTCAGATTTACTTTGAGTGTGGCTTATAGACCATTAAATATGAACCATTTACTTCAAATTGTGGGTAAACTTGTGTGTTTGAATTACAGTTTAAAAGAAAACTTAAAAGGAAAGACAAATGAAGGCAAAAGTAAAGATGAAGGCGGCTGTATGGTTAGGTTGTTGTTCTCTATTTTCTTTTAATTCATCAGGGTGTTCAGATTGAGATTGCTTGAACTAGCTTGATTGCTAAAGAGAGATGCCCGTATATTTTGCTTTTTTTCGGAGCAATTTTGTCTGTACTGTGAGTTTCTTCAGGTTTGACCACCTTTTTTCAGTTCTAATTCTGGATGTCTGTATCACGCAGGCCAGTGACAGGTTTAATATCAATTCCCAGCTTGAGCATCTGCAAGCTAAATATGTTGGAACTGGGCATGCAGACATGCATAGATTGTAATTTTCGCACTTCCTAAAAAAAGTTTGGCAATTTGCACAGTTTGTTTTGATAGCTAGTTGTTCTTACTTTTTGGTATGTTGTTGACTAGTGAATGGGCAGTGAACATTCAACGGGACAGCTATGCTTCATATGTTGGGCACTACCCCATACTGGCTTATTTTGCCATTGCGGAAAATGAATCAATTGGAAGAGAACGCTACAACTTTATGCAGGTTTAGTATATGGGATATTTATTATTGTTCTCCTCATCCCTTGTCTTTGTCATTTCCGTTGTCTAATGAATTTATCGTTATAATTTGTCTCTCCCCGTAGCAATAATTTCTTTTTTAACAGATGTTATTTATGTGATTTGGGGGGTGGGGAGGAGGGGGAAAATAGGAAACTTATTTGTTTCAATTGTCTCTAGAGAAATGCTTTACAATTGCTGACCATTGATATCTAATTTGATACTGGCATTGTTTGTTTGGTTTGCATTTCTAATTGTAGTGTTGTTCTTCAAAAGAAGAGAGTTTTTTTTTTTTTTGCCTTTTTTGGATTAAATTACATGTTTTTAAAATTATGCATATTTTTTTTGAATAAAGAATATAGCATTTCATTTCGTTGAATCTAATTCTTATTAATGAAGAAATTAGGACTCATCTCTTCGCTTGATTCAAGATGTCATTGGTCATTAGATGTCACTCCTACCCTTGGACTCTGTCCTTTTTCTTAATTGGTTTGAGAGATTTGGTGCAATTATTGTTTCCTCTTTTCTTAATCAAATGTTTGTACCTTACAAGTTTCCGTTTACATATTTGTAGGCATAACGATTTGAACTCTCCTTATATTCATCTTAATTATTTATAATTGTGAACCTGTATTTTCTTCTTATATTTTTAGTTGAACTTCTCATACATTTTGAAATGTTCAACTTTTCATACATTTGAACTTGTCAAAAAAATACATTTGGGATTATATGTACACAACTAATTTTTGACAAGTTGACATGAATACCCTACATTGACAGTTCATAGTTGAAGTATTGTAAAACATATTTTCATATATGCTTACTATCCTTTTTTACTTGTGATTTATCTTGGTAATCGACTGGTGTCTGCATCTGTCAGGGAATAGTCAAGTGCTCTAAGAGGCCCGAACACCAAATTACGTAAGAGGGAAAAAAAAAAGGAAAAGGGAATTTACTTATCAAAAAATAAATAAATAGATGAATTTGGAACGAGATTAATAAATTTGTGACAAGAAGTCGATAAACTTGTATGGTTATGCTAGACATTCTATATTTGCAATTTTGCACATATTGGAAAAAGGTTGCTGGTAGATTTATATCACTACAAGAGATATAGACGTACACAAGGAAGATAAAAAGTATGAGATGGAAGCATAAAACCATGCCTAGTGTTAATGAACCACATTATGAAATAACGACAGATGCTGAGATATCACTTGCACAACACCGATGCAGCTGATAGTGTTCTATATTCTTTGATGGGGGAGTGAAAGACACAAGGTGTGTTTTGGAAGAATAACTAAGTAACCAATTTTATTCACTTATACATGTAAGGAATCATACAAATCCTTTTCATCAACCCGTGTCGGGATGAGACTATAGCCCCATTTGATAACTGGTGTAAGTTGAGTGGGATTAATAATGAGGTGGAATTAGTAATAAGGTGATAGTAGTTTTTCTGTGTTTGATTTAGATAGGATTAGTTAATTGACTAAATAAACTTATGTTTGTTTTGGGTAGGATTGAATTATGTGAGATAGGATTATATTTGTTATTTTTCAAGATTACTCTTGTAGTAGAAAAGTAATAAATATATTTTTTACTTATTAGAATAAGATAAAAAGTTAAATTAACTCATTGGAATAATTTTTAAACATATAATTTATAATTAAAAATAAAAAACAATAACACGATACGATTTTTTCATCTTTGTCTCCGGCAAAGAATTTATAATTAAAAATAAAAAAATACAATAACACCATACGATTTTTTCATCTTTGTCTCTGGCAAAGAATCAATTGTAATGGCTAGAGTGGAGGATGGCGAGGGTGAAGGGTAGCAGCGCAGGCGAGGGTGGAGGGCGATGGTGAGGGTGGAGGATGACGACAATGACAATGGTGGAGGACGACAGTGATGGCAAGGGTAGAGGGCGAGGGTGGAGGGCGACAATGATGGCGAGGGTGGAGGGCGATGACGAGGGTGGAGGGCGGTGGTGATAGCGAGGGTGGAGGGCGACGGCGCATGGTCATAAATGTAGGAGTGTTTTGGAAGAATAAGTAACCAACTTTATTCACTTATACATGTGAGGAGTCATACAGATCCTTTTCATCAATCCGTATTGGGATCAGACTATGGCCCCATTTGATAACCGGTGTAGATTGGGTGAGATTAATAATGAGGTGGGATTAGTGAATGGATCGGTAATGAGGTGAGGTTAGTAATGAGTTGATAGTAGTTTTTTTGTGTTTGATTTAGATAAGATTAGATAATGGACTTAATAAACTCATGTTTGTTTTGGGTGGGATTGGTTAATGCGAGATATGATTTTTTTTGTTATTTTTCAAGACTATTCTTGTAGTAGAAAAGTAATAAATATATTTTTTATTTTTTAGAATAACATAATAAGTTAAATTAACTCATTGGAATAATTGTT
Source organism: Heliamphora pulchella (assembly GCA_032270985.1). Classification (NCBI taxonomy): domain Eukaryota; kingdom Viridiplantae; phylum Streptophyta; class Magnoliopsida; order Ericales; family Sarraceniaceae; genus Heliamphora; species Heliamphora pulchella. The sequence goes on from JAULJZ010035214.1 coordinate 6,835, forward strand.
AAACATATAATTTATAATTAAAAATAAAAAACAATAACACCATACGATTTCTTTATCTTTTTTGTCTCTGGCAAATAATCGACTGTGATGGCGGTGATGGCGAGGGTGGAGGACGACAACAATGACAAAGGTGGAGGACAGCAGTGATGGCGAGGGTAGAGGGCGAGGGTGAAGGGCAGCGATGATGGCGAGGGTGGAGGGCGACGGCGCAGAGACATAAATGAAGATGTAGGGTTACAAGAGTAATGTTGGCATTCTTGTTAAATAGCACGGGACAGATTTGTAAATGAAATGCTAATACAGATGGATTGGATTAGCAAGAACTCCATACTAGAATTGCTATTAAGGCATTTGGGTGGAATTGAGAATCTGTTAGGATTAGTAACGAGGGCCTAAAGGGCTGAACCAGGCAATGGTATAGTAAGTCCATTGGATTACCAATCCAGTCCATTGCCATATAGTGGCTAACAAACATGGCCTATAAGTATTGCTTTTCTGCTTCTTATAACTGTTGTCATATAGAAAAACCCTTTTTTTTTTAAAATATCCAATTCCATAAGAGAGCTCGGATCGAATCAGTATGTATTATCATTCTTCTATAGGTTTTGGGATTTAGAGTTATATCTGTATTATATGTGATTTTTTTTTGGTGCAATTGGTGTTGCACGTGAATGTGCATGACTTTTGGGACTTTTGACCATAGAATATGATGCGTTCACGGGATATGAAAGAAGTCGATCATATGATGTACTTGCCTACTTGGTCAACAATTTATGTAGCTTGAATCTGGAATTTAATAATGCGATTGTCGACTGGGGCTTAATTTAGTAATTTTGTTCTTTAAGCAGAAAATTGAGATTAGAGAATTTAAGTGGTGTCTACTGATGAGTATGTGCCTCATTTGTGTCTATAGATGTAGAGGTTGATAGTATTTTAAATCTTCAATGACATATTGATTAGACATCGGTGGTGTTTGGCAAAACTATTACTAGTAGCTATTAGCTTCTTGTTACTAATTTTAGCTATAAGATACAATTTTTTTCAAACACTCACAACTTTTGCTACAAGTTATAATTACTTTTTTTTTCTTTTCCTATTTCAGTTACAAGTTATAATTTTTATCAAATGCTTACAATTTCTGCTACAAATTACAATTTATAAGCTACTAGTTTTAGCAATGGCAAACACCACCACCAGCTGCCAACATCTTGGTGACCTTCCATCCCAAGCTTAACTTGCATTTTTAGTTATTTCGCTGTTAAACAGTTGAAGCCGTTTCGCAATGCACATTGAAACTTTTCTGTTAGAAGTGGACCATAAGAGGAACACATTTGTCTCTATAGAAGAGCTTTGTATACGAGGAGACATCTCACCCCACTTGAAGTGCTTGTTTGGCAACCCCGGCTTTATGCCAGACATTTTGCTTGTTTTTGGCTTTAAAGCCAAATAAGCAAAAACTGGTGTGGTAAAAAGTGACTTTTTGACTGGCAAGACTTTTTGGGCACTTTATAAGCCTCGAGCCAAACAAGATGTGCATAAGCTTGTGTGCACGTGTTCAAAGTATCATAGAGAAGATATTTACATGTCAATTGCATTAAATGCTGTAGATCATTGTATTTGCACCAACATATAATGAAATATCTTACTTTTAAATTCCACAAGGACTACAAGATGGTGTTTATTTTAGTGTTTACGAAGGATGATAGTAATCGCATTGTTGTCAAGCATCTCAATTTTTTATCTTTTATGTTACGTGCAGAAGATGCTTTTGCCTTGCGGTCCTCCCCCTGAAAGAGAAGTCGATTAAGAGCCCTGTTCAAATCGCATAAAAGGACCTTCCATGTTTTGTATATTTACAGGTAGTGGGGTTCTTTCTGTTGTGATATTTTGGGATGTTTTTTCTAATGTCACTGTTGTGTTTTTTATGTATAACTTGAGAATGGGGATAAATTTGACCTGTGTGTTTCCTCTTAATTGATTTATCCTGAGAATTTATATGTTGTTATCCTGTTGGGGCACATTTGGTTGCCGGATGATTGAGGGGGATTGCATTAGGGGATTGAATTATTATCCGTGGGATCCATTTAACCTCGTTTAGTTGCATAATATGACAATGGAATAAGTATCGGATTATGAAGGATAACTCAATCCATGAGGAAGTGGGACAGAGGGGATACGATAAAACTGTGGACAAAATTATGAACATGGGATAAAAAGAGAGATTATATTCCTTCCTCCCCTTATCTTTCCTACCAAACAAATGTGGCCTTATTGTTTATGGATTCTTTGGTATCCAGGCATTGCTTGAACCCCTATAGGATTACATATATAATATACTATGAGATTTTTAGTTTATGTTTGGTTAAAAGTGGGATAAAGAATGTGATAATACTTATGAAGTTATTTTTTATTGTTGAATGAGAAGGGGAGATAATTCAAAGCCTAATATTTAATAATATCAGGGTGGTTATATTTATTACATGAATTCGGTATTAGCAATTCGAAATCCATTCAAGTTCAATTCCATGAAACAAATGGCAGATTGGTAATTTGAGAACAAAAATTCCATACATGTGGGTTCTATATGTTTTTTGCCACTCCAATTTCTCCTCCCATCTCCCAAATCAAACAGGTCTTTAGTTTACGAGTAGGTACGAAAAAACTCTGCTCAAGTTCTATTGGAAAGAGAAAAAAAAACCTCTTGCATGTTTCTTCTGCCTAGGTGGATTGTATCCTTCTGTCTTGTGACATTCAAGACTAAGGTTATGCTTTGGATCTCAATAGATTTAATTGCTGGATTGGTTTTTGATGCACTGATCTGACCAAACGGTTGTCCAACTTGGTCTATGATTTCAATCGGAGATTAAAAAAGGAGACCCCCTTTTTTAGGGTTGTGTTCGGTTTGCAAAGAGTTGGGAGTGAGACTTGAGTTGTTTTTGAAGCACCAAAGAATATAGATTCAAAAGGAATCTATTCTCTATATAAGATGTGGATATACTTGGCGCAATGGTAGTGTTATTGCCATGTAACTTGCAGGCCACGGGTCCGAGGCGTGAGAACAGTCACTTGCGAATGCAAAGTAAGATTTGCGTATTATAGACCTATCATGGTTCGCCCTCTTTCTTAAAACTCGTATACGCAGGAGTTTTGTATACCAAACTGTCATTTTTAGAATTAGACTAACTTATATAAGTTAAATGAAGTAGAAATAGTTTCGATAGATCTAATCCTGAGAGTGAGGAATGAGTCCAGTGCTTCGCATATTGGAAACTGTTGGGAATTTCAATGCTTTAGTTCTTCCTCAGCCTGTAAGAAGTTTAAAGTTTTTTCGCTTTAGGTTTTAATCTCTTTTTATTTTGCGTCTGTAATTTTTCTAACTAGATAAGATTAATATTTGGAAACTAGAATCCTATGCTTATCTTATTGAAGCCAACCATGGGCCGAAATGCCCAAATTGCACAGATATATTCCCCATAGTAGACTGGAGAGGGGCATGACTCTGCAACATGATCAAACAAGCCTTCTCACCTTTTTGCACTCTAGAATAGGTTTTTTTTGGGTCAAATATAAGAAAATTATTTAAAAAATCATTAGAGTATGTTCATTCGGGCCAAAGTTCAAAAAAGTTCAATAAAGATGAGAAAGTTCACAAAAAAAAAAAGAAATTATCCAAACAAGTAGGTAAACATTTTTATGGGTGATTGTAAATGTTTTTTTTTTCTTTAGAAGCTCATCTTATGCATTGGGACATTTGTACATATTAATATTTGGACAAGTGAGTATTCAAAGAATTTCTTTTTGTGCATTTAACCTATGTTTGGTCTAAAAAGCTTAATAGGTTTTTTTCTAGTATTTTTCTTCATCTTTTTAAAGTTTTTTTTAATTTTTAAGTTTAAATTTTTAACCTTTTGGATTCCTTGGGACTAGAGGAACCTAAAAGTATTTCCATCCGAGCTAAAGTTAAAAAGTTCAATAAATATTAAAAAGGCCACAAAAAAAAAAAACAAAAAATGAATTATTCAAAAAACGTAGGTAAACATTTTTATGGGTGATTTTAAATGTATACATATTCTTTTAGATGCTCATCTTAGGTATTGAGATATTTATTACAATATATTAATATTTTAACTAGTAAGTGTTCAAAGAAAAAAATGTTTGTGCATTTAGCCTATGTTTGATGTAAAATGCCTAAATAGCTTTTTCAGGAGCTTTTTTTTTCATTTTTTAAAATTTTTTGTTTAGATTTTTTCTTTTTTGGTTTTTTGCGACAAGAAGAATCTAAAAACAATGTCTGTTCGGGCTAAAGTTGAAAAAAGTTCACTAAAAAAAAATAAATAAATAAAAATTGTTCAGTTGTGTTTTTCCTAAGACCAAACACACCCTAGATTCACCCCATGTTTATAGATTAGGCATCTCTCCACCACTGAACTGGGTGGCTGCTCTCTCAAAACATCTTGCATTATATAAATTTTTGGAAGGTATACACATTTCATTTTCTGATTGTACGGTACGTATTTTTTAATATTCATCATTAAAATTATGTTTAATTAATTATTAGTTCTATTTGAAAATTTTGTATAAATATTGGTCATATTACTAAGATTTTTAATGATGAAATTCTATTTTTAAATTTAAAAATTAATTATGATAAATTCACCTTTATTTATGGATCAGTAAAATTACAGTCCCAACTTGTCAATGTGTCAATTGAAAAGGAGGAAATTTCTGGCATAAACTACCGAAAATCCTCCCACCTTTTAGAAATTGGATTCAAATTAAAATTTGGTTAGTACCCTATTTGAATGTCCAAAAAAGCTTTTTAGATATTTTTCTTTTTTGAAATAAAAAGTAAATTATTTTGGATAATATGATTTTTTTCTTACTTTAAAATTATTTAGGATAACTTTTTACTTTTTTTTGTAAAAAAATATTATATCTAATATGTCCTTTTTTGCATTTATGCTAGAGTTTGTTTGGGATTCTAAAAGCTAAGCTTTTTCTTTTTTAAAAATATAATCCTTTAATTAAAAAAATAGAAGAAATAAAAATTTTATTGTTTGGGATAATAAATTTTAAGGTTATTTGGAGTAATTTTTTTTTTTTACGTTTTGTTAAAATATCTAAGATACATTCACTTTTAAAATTTTTATCTTTTGAAAATAGAGTTGACTTTTTTAATTAAGGGCATTATTGTTATTTTATTCAATAAAAAAATTAATTGATTTATAAAATGAATATATTTTTTTCTTGAAAAAACAAAGAAAATTTGTGATACTCAACCTAGAAAAAATTATTGGTTTCGTTTCTAGGGTTACGTCCATGCCTTTCTAGTGGTTTCTAGGGTTGGGATATCATAAATTTTTTTTTAAAAGTAAGAAAAAAATCACATTAACGAAAATTATTTACCGTTTTTCTTTTTTTTTTTTCAAAAACCCGAAATATTTAAAAAGTTTCTTTTTGAACATCCAAATAGGAATCTAACCAAATTTCAATTTGAATCCAAACTCCAAATGGTGGAATGATTTTTGGTAGTTTATGTTAGAAATTTCCTCCTTATCGATTGCCACGTTGGCAGGTTGTGGATTTGGTGGTCAAATAAACGGTGACGGTAGCTTTACTCATTATGAATAAAGTCTCGTTTTTTAAAATTTTTGTTTATAAATTTAACATTCTAATAACTTTCAATATATATTCATTTTTAATAAAATTAATATTTTTAAAACTTATTCGTCGGAACCTACCAAACAAAATTCACATTGAATATAAAATTATGTAAATATAATAAAATCTAAAATTTGATATATCATCAATTTTATAATATTACACCTTCTATCCTACAAATTATGGCATCCATAAAACCTTCTATATGTAATTATTATAAAAAACTTGCCTACCCCAATCGATCTTCAAATAGAAGACAAATTATTTGATGTACCCTATGCTTTCTCAGAATCTACTTTTATGAGTGGAATCATAATAGAAAATTAGAATATCAAATTCTTAATTTAGGACAACACATGATGATGCATGCTACTGTTTCATTTGCAAAAACGAAGTTTTAAAAATACAGATCTTATCGTTGCTAAAATGTTAATCTAAGGAATCACTGGTCAACCCAAAAGATAGTAGGATAATTATCTCATAGAAGACCAACGACAACTCATTTTATTGCTCCGTTTGTTTTGGCAAAAAATATTTTCTACATTATCTTGTGTTTGGTACGACGAAAATTAAAAGTCAACAGAAAATATTTTTCGAAACAATGGAAAATAAGTTGATTTTGGGGGAAAACTTTTTTCATTTTTCAAGGATGAGAAACATTTTCCACCCTTACCAGCGAGGGTCTGGGGGTAAGGAGCGGAGGTCAGGGGTCAAGGGGTTTTGGGGTCCTAGGGGTTTTGGAGTCCCGAGGTTCCGTGGGTTCTAAGGGTCCGGAGGTTCGGGGTATTAGGATCACAGTGGTCTGGGATTACGAGATCATTGTGCTCTGGGGTCCCGAGGTCCCATGGGTCCAGGTGGTCAAGGTCCTAGGATCCCAGGGGTCTAGGGTCCAAGGAACTTAGGGGTCTAGGGTCCCGAGATTCGGGGGGTCGGGGGTCTAGGGTCTCGAGGGTCTTAGGGGTCCTAGGTTCTTGGGGGTTCCGTGGGATCGAAAGACTGGGCGTCTAGGGCCCCACGGGTTTGGGGGTCCTGGGTCTCAGAGGTCCTAGGTTTCGGGGTTCTAGGTCCAAGTGTTTGGGGGTCTTGGGGGTCTCGGGGTCTAGAGGTTTGGGGACCTGAGGGTTCTCGGCATCTTTAGGTTCAGAGGTCCAAGCTCCCGAGGATCTAGTGTCCCAAAGCTCTAGGGTTCTGAGGTCCTAGGGATTTGGGGTTCGGGGTCATGAGTTCTTAGGGTTTTGGGCTTCAATGTCTGAGTTCCCAAGGGTCTCGAGGATCGAGTTCCCAAGGGTCACGCCCTCAACTTCAAGGCCTGTGACACACACCCAACCAACCAAAAGAGAAACCTATCAACCAAACCCACACCTGAAGCTCAAGAACATCCACCCAAAAATATTCAGAAGGAATCAATTTTTTTAAAAAAGGTAACCAAACCGAGAAGGAAAAAGGGCTTCCAAACCATGATTTGAGTGAGAATGAGTACATGAAAGAGAGTATAAAACTTTGGGTAAACACCCATTTGAAAAGTGGGCTCCAAAACAAAAGGGTGAAAAATTGCACACAGTTAAACCGCTCGATCGGTTCTAAGACCTCTTGAGCGGTCTCTAACTGCTTGCAGTTATTTTCACCTGTTAGCCCAAGGACTTTTTACTTAGATTTTGACGATTTTCATAAATTATTTTCTAAGAATAAATTAATTTAAAAGGATAATATTTAATATTTCAAAAAAGGTAGTGTTGACACAAAATGACAAATGAGTTGACATCTTTACTCATATGAGATGGCTCATCTCTCAAATTGATTGACACTTAAGTATTCTTGAATGAGAATATTTTGTATTAACCCTAATTGATATTTGAATCAACACTTTAAGGCTAAAAATACCTGAAGATCTCAAGTGTGTTAACACATTTGAACAAATTAGTTGACACCCTAACATATTTATTGAAGATGTTTCGAGTATCAAAACTTTGAATTGACACAAATAAAATTTGAGTCAACACAAAAGAGTTGAGACTCTCTGTACTCAAAAAGAGTCGACACCAACTAGGTTTTGGTCGACACTAAAGTGTTTCTTCACTTTAGTTAGTCAGAATTTTGAGTCGACACAAATTGCTAATGAGTCGACACAAAAGTATCATGACTGCCTACAGATTTTGTGAGTCGATATAAATTGAAGAAGAGTCGACACAAAATTATCGAGTCCGCCTGAAAAAATTTTAAGCCGACACAAAAGTCCAATTGAGTCGACACAAAATCATCGAGGGTTCTTGCACTTTTTAGTGTCGACACTAAAGGCAAAATGAGTCGACACAAAAAGGCTCCTCCGAAAAGCTGAAGAACAAATTGAGT
>JAULJZ010035224.1:0-14843 GCA_032270985.1 Heliamphora pulchella
TCTTAATTCGCAATCTTTCTCCCAATAAATCAAAGTTTTCAGCTGTAACTTGGCTTCCGATCATTTCAGTCTCGCTTCCGATAAACCTACCTTTAAGTCTCGCATTCTTTAAATCCTGACTTAACCTATCAATTTGATGTTTACCTACTCGGTCCTTCTCATGACCTTAAACTGACTCGGTGCTCCTCACGACCCTAAACTGACTCGTCGGTCCTCCTCATTACCTTAAACTGACTCGTCGGTCCTCCTCACGACCTTAAACTGACTCGTTGGTCCTTCTCATAACCTAAAACTAACTCGTCGGTCCTTCTCATGACCTAAAACTGACTCGTCGGTCCTCCTCACGACCCTAAACCGACTCGTTGGTCCTTCTCATGACCTAACACTAACTCGTCGGTCCTTCTCATGACCTAAAACTAACTCGTCGGTCCTCCTCACGATCCTAAACTGACTCGACGGTCCTCCTCATGACCTTAAACTGACTCGTTGGTCCTTCTCATGACTTAAAACTGACTCGTCGGTCCTCCTCACGAACCTAAACTGACTCAATGGTCCTTCTCATGACCTTAAACTGACTCGTCGGTCCTCTTCATGACCCTAAACTGACTCATCAGTCCTCCTCATGACCCTAAACTGACTCAACGGTCCTTCTTATTACCTTAAACTGACTCGTCGGTCCTTCTCATGACCTAAAACTGACTCGTTGGTCCTCCTCACGATCCTAAACTGACTCGTCAGTCCTCCTCATGACCCTAAACTAACTCGTCGGTCCTTCTCACGACCTAAAACTGACTCGTCGGTCCTGCTTACGACCCTAAACTGACTTGTCGGTCCTCCTCATGACCTAAAACTGACTCGTCGGTCCTCCTCACAACTCCAAACTAACTCGTTGATCTTTCTCATGACCTAAAACTGACTCGTCGGTCCTCCTCACGACCCTAAACTGACTCGTCGGTCCTCCTCATTACACTAAACTGACTCGAAGTGACTCGCATTGCATTACACTATACTTGTTACGCCTCTCTTACCATTGCAACCTCGCATTTTGCCCCAGGAACTACGTTTTGATCTGATCCCTAGTAGAAGGGTACGTAGGCAACTTGATGAAAATTCGAGTACGACCAACATCATATGCATGGTAGGGTGCTTGTGGCCTAAGATTGACGGCTCGGTCAAATGGTTGTTGTCTCTGGGTCTTTGATATAACCTGCTCCACGCGTTGCTGTGCAAGTTATATCAAAGAGGGGCAACTGTAGACACCCCACCCCGCCTAATCTGAGACGAATTCGAAGATGAAAACAGATGGATTAGTGCCTCCGTACGATCCTTGGGAAGTGATCCAACCTCGGTATTTGAACCCAAAACCTTCAAACCAATGAAATTTTGATAAACCATTGAAAGTTGCTGCCCAAGTAAGGCGACCGCCAACTTGCATTGTGGCGCCCGTCATAGAACTTTGTGGAAACCCTAGCCAAACGGTCTTTTCTTATGACGACCTCCAACTCTCATTGTGGCGACCACCATAGAACTTTATAGAACCTTCCAAAAATATGGCGACCGCCAACTCTCATGGTGGCGACCGCCAACTTCAAATAACCTGACGTGTCCCTTAAATGTGGCAGCATCTCATAGGCTGACAAACTCTATAAATACCGTACCCCAGCGTAAATTTTCAGTACGAATTTTGAGTGAGAGAGACTCTGCCGATATATCGAGTGATCCCGAGCCTTGACGTCGAAGCCCTGTTGAAATTTCGAGTCCCGAACCTCCAATACCTACATTAAAGCCTACATTGCTTGGATCACCACCCGAGAATTGACCCATTGAAGCACATTCCCGACATGAGGATTCCGCAATCTAGGTACCTTATTTGAATCCCCGATCTTTCTAACTCTAATTCTTCTCTTTTGGAGTGACCTGGTTAAGATTTTAATTTCAATTCATACATTTCTTTTCATTATACTCTTGCTTTACTTATTAATTGCCCTATTTATGTTCTAGCATTTCTTTCATTTAGCTTACTTACTTGAATTTAGTTTAATCAAATCATTAATTAGTGCTAACATATTTTGGTAATTACTACTTAATATTATTGTTAAATGTTATAATAATACACTTATATTTATGTGAATGTAGTAATCAATACTACATTTCACATTTAAGTTAAATAGTTATCTTTAATTTCTTTTATCTTTCTAGAATTAGTTTAATTTTCTTCATTAGCATTTATCTTCATTTTCTTTTCTTTTCTAGTAATGTTAGTTTAATGTTTTTTTTCTTTTAAGTATTAGTTTAATGTTCTTTTTTTGTTAGCATTTAAAGTTCCTTTTCTTTTCTGGCAATACTAGCTTTAATTTCATTTCAATGCACAATTTTCATTTTGTTTTCTTATTAAGTTTAGCACTCTTTCAATAGCTTTATTTCTCTCTTATTTTTCTTTTCTTCCAATAGTAGTGTAATTTTTTTTTCTAGCATTTTATTTCCTTTTATTGTTGCTTTGTTTTTCTTGTAATGTAGTACTATATTTTTCTTTACTATTAGTTTTAATTTCCTTGTAAAGTTTCATTTAACATTTCTTTCTTTTAAATCTTAGTATTAATTTTTCTATAAAACTCTATTTTCTTTCTTTGATTTTATTTTTTTTTCATGGTACCTATTTTATTTTTCTTTTCTTTTGTTAAATTCAAAAATCATAAAAAATTTTAAATCTAATTTTCTCTTATTATAGTAATTTTCTTCTCTTTTGTTTTCTTTTTCTTTTACTTTTTTCGTCTATTTTAAAACATAAAACCTAAATAGTTAGATTTTTCCTTTTTAATAGTTTAATAACATTTTTCTAGTCTCATCATTCTAGCACAATTCTCTTTATAAACTTTTTTTCTTCATTTGTTTTATTTCTAAACCTTTAAGTTTAATTCATTTGTTAGTAAAATTTTTTCTTTAATATAGGAATTTTACATACTTTCATTTTGGTTATACTTTTAATAATTTAAGGATATGCATGTTAGCTTATTGTTATGCTTAAAATAACTTAGCTTATTTTTGTATCAAATCATGTTTACGTAATTTTAACAACTCTTTACATATTTTTGTTTTTTTGTTCAAACCATGCTAGTTTAAGTTATTTTTATGAAAATTACATGCGGGTGTGCTCCATGAATCTTTTAGATATAAATTACATGCCATAGGATTTAGAATTTTTCTTTTGACACTTATTTATTTTGGAATGCTATATACATATTTTTTATATTTTTTATATTTAATTTTGGATTTTCTCTCTTTGCCTCCATTTTCTTTATTTGCATGCATTTGAGGAATTTTATTAAAGAACCAATAATGATTAGTAGAGGCCAAACTTACGGTTGGGCGAATGGGGTGCTCAACACCTTCCCTGATTCGTACTTTAGCCCCCGAACCATTTTTCTCTGGTTTATACTTTAAAAGATCAGTAGTTATTTTGTTTTTCTTAATTTTTCTCAAAAACTAAGTGGCAACTCTATTTTTAATAAAAAAAAAATTTTAAATTTGACTTTCAAGGTGTTAAAATATTTTTATAAATATCTTTGAATTCTTCTATTTTTTACCCTTAAATCCCAACGCCACAGCTGGTATGGTCGAACAAATCTTAAAGATGAGTTAAGATCTAAAGAGAGTGTAAGCAAGTCAAAGATCGAGTTTTAAGATCTAAGAACTCGGTTGAGGGTAAAATAATTAAAAGGATTGAGTTAAGATCCAAAAAATTATCTTAATCGAAAAAATGATCACGAATTGATCGGTCGAGTTAAGTCCTCACAATTTCGGGATGGAAGTGGGATAAAAATAATTAAAAGCCAGATTTATGATTTAAATTTAGATTTATCGGAAGAAAGCCACGAATTAACAGGTTGAGTTAAGATCTAAAAGTTCGGGAAAAGACATGAGATAAAAATAATTAAAAGCCTAACTACGGTTTAAAATTAAATTTATCAGAGGAAATTCGCGAATTAATAGGTCGAGTTAAGACCTGAAAATTCGGGATAAGACATGAGATAAAAATAATTAAAAACCTAGTTACGGCTTAAAATTAAATTTATCGAAAAAAATTACGAATTAATAGGTCGAGTTAAGATCTAAAAATTCGGAACAAGGCGTGAGATAAAAATAATTAAAAGGCTAGCTACGGCTTAAAATTAAATTTATCAGAGGAAAGCCGCGAATTAATAGGTCGAGTTAAGACCTAAAAATTCAAGATAAGACATGAGATAAAAATAATTAAAAACCTAATTACGGCTTAAAATTAAATTTATCGAAAAAAATCACGAATTAATAGGTCAAGTTAAAATCTAAAATTTCAGAATAAGGCCTGAGATAAAAATAATTAAAAGTCTAGTTACAGCTTAAAATTAAATTTTGAGAATATGCACAAAAATACAAATAACACAAAATTATTTATGTAATTATTTTTTGAAAATCGTTTTTGTTAATACGGTACACACAAAGATGAAATAAAACACTTACAATATAATAAACGTATCTATATATGCCAAAAACTACCCAAACAGCCCCTTAAGAAACCCAAAAGCCATTATGATGCTCTGACATGGCGGTCGCTATGATGGATGTGACGTGACGGTTGACAACATGGCGGCCGCAGGGACCAAATCCCTCTGATATAGCGGTCGCCAAGTGTAAACCCTTCAATCATGGCGGTCGCCTTGTGCCTCTTCGACAACCTGGCGGTCGCCATAATCAAAGGTGGCGGCCACCAACTCCAAACGCAGATAAGGATCCTTGAGGCGCGCGAGATGGGCTCACTTTTCACCTTCTCACTCTCTCTCTAGCCTCCCTGCACTTTCCAACTCCCTCTCACTCTTTCTTGCTTATTCTTCTCACTTTTTTTTTATACGAGATGTTTACGCTGCTCTTTATGGTTCCGTTTCTCTTCATGGCGGGATAGGGCCAGGGAGACGACGACTTAGGGGCACAACGAGGTCCTGTTGCTACTAGGAGTTCATCCATGGGGGTTCTCGGGGATACGACCACCAGTCTCCATGCCAGCGGGGTTACCGCTATGCAGCCAAGTGCTGCGATGGATGCTCTCCTTCTCGAGGCAGAGCGTTCCTCTTGCCAGGCAGCCGAGGAGGAGGCGCGAGTAGCTGCTGAGGCTCAGGCGGCTATTGATGCTGCTGCTGAGGCCGCGATGGCTGATTTTCTAGATCCTGACGCTGGAGAGGGTGATCCATCACCTTTTGACCCACATACCTACGATCTGGTCCCTCATCGCATAGTAGACCGCGGGATGAGACGCTACGAGCTTCCTGCTGACACGGTTGCTACTGAATGTTCTTATCCGGGAGCTTGACCACCATATCTCTCGCCAGCGACCTTCAGTATGTACCCTATCTTTGCTGTTTTAATACGAAAGCATGATTTATCAAACGTAGACGCATACCTAGGATCTCCCATATGATGATGATGATGATGTGTTTTGATATGATGATGAATTTTGATGATGGTGTGATGCTGATATCTTAGTTTAAGGACCTTTGCAATGGAGATTAAAACAGTAGGGACACTAGGATTTTGAACAAACAATAAAAGATGCAATTATTTTAGTGAAAAGCATAAAAACTAAGGGGAGAAATTTTTGTTTTTGTTTTTTGGGATATAACAACTAAAGAGGTAACTTTTATTAAAAAGCAATTTTGTTAAAACATTTTTAGAAAAATTTCCAAGAATCATAGAAAAATTTAGGGAAGAAAATTTTAGAAAATCCTAAAAACTTTGAAAAATCTTAAGAATCTTTTTAGAAAATCTTATGAACATTTTAGGAGAATTTGGAAAAAATTTTGAAAAATCCTAGGAGGAAATTTTAGAAAATTCTAAAAATTTTGATAAATCCTAGGAATTTTTTAGAAAATCTTAGGAAAATTTTAGAAAATCATAAAAAATTGAGGAAATTTTTAGAAAATTATAGAAATTGAACAACAATTTTGAGATAATTCTAGAAATTTTAATAAAATTCTAGAAATGAGAAAATTTGAAATAATTCTTAAGAAAATCGGGACAAAAATGGCAAAATACCAACATTAACTGGAGATTTTCTTTGCTTCTATTTTTTTATTCATATATATATATATATATATATATATATATATATAAACACAAAAAGGTAGAGATCTGCGGGCATATCAGGTTTTAGGATTCCTAGTCTTTTTCTAGGGTTTGAAAGAGCCAGAGGGTCGTCACATACACACAAACCTAGGATTAGGAAAATTGCCTGATTTATCAGGGTTTAAGAGAACCGAAGGGTCGCCACATACACACAAACCTAGGATTAAGAAATTTGTCTGATTTATCAGGGCTTGAGAGAACCGAAGGGTCACCACATACACACGAACCTAGGGTTAGGAAAATTGTCTTATTTATCAGGGCTTGAGAGAACCGAAGGGTCTCCACATACACACGAAACTAGGGTTAGAAAATTTGCCTGATTTATCAAGGCTTGAGAAAATCGAAGGGTCGTCATATACACATGAACCTTGGGTTAGGGATTTTGCTTAATTTATCAGGGCTTGAGAAAATCGAAGGGTCATCACATACACACGAACCTAGGGTTAGGGTGCCTAGTTTTTTTTTTAGGGCTTGAAAGAACCGAAGGGTGGCCGCATACACGCGAACCTAGGGTTAGGAAATTTGCCTGATTTATCAGGGCTTAAGAGAACCAAAGGGTCGCCACATACACATGAACCTAGGGATAGGGATTTTACCTGATTTACCAGGGCTTAAGAGAACCGAAGGGTCACCACATACACACGAACTTAGGGTTAGGGAATTTGCCTGATTTATCAGGGCTTGAGAAAATCAAAGGGTCATCACATACACACGAACCTAGGGTTAGGGATTTTTCTTGATTTATCAGGGCTTGAGAAAATCGAAGGGTCGTCACATACACACGAACCTTGGGTTAGGGATTTTACCTGATTTATCAGGGCTTGAGAAAACTGAAGGGTCGTCACGTACACACGAACCTAGGATTAGGAAATTTACCTAATTTATCAGGGCTTGAGAGAACCAAAGGGTTTCCACATACACACGAACCTAGAGTTTGGGAATTTACCTGATTTATCATGGCTTTAGAGAACCAAAGGGTCGGCACATACACACGACCCTAGGGTTAGGAATTTTTCCTAATTTATCTGGGCTTGAAAAAATTGAAGGGTCGTCACATACACACGATCCTAGGGTTAGGGATGTTGGCTGATTTATTAGGGCTTGAGAAAACCTAAGGGTCGTCACATACACACGAACCTAGGGTTAGGGTGCCTTTTTTTTTCTAGGGTTTCAAAGAATTGGTTATTGGCTGCATATCTCATATGCTTGATTTGTTCTTTTCAGGTCGGTCATTACGTCCGAGGTTTTGGAGGTTCTGCATTCGGGAAGGTGTTGGAGTGGTATGATGCCCTCTCTGCTCCTAGCCGGGTCATTATTGATGCCTCCGACTTTGCTCGATTCATACCCCTGCTGGGTAGGACGAGTAATGACCGGGTCTGACTGATGGCCCTTGCTGAACGGTGGTGGGATACCACCAATATCTGTCACTTCACTACTTTCGAGGCTACCCTGACGCCTCTTGACTTTTCTCTCATCACTGACATCCGAGTCGGAGGAGCCCCTATCCCATTCGATCCGTCCATAGCTCTGTCCGCCGACGCGCTGCTATATTTCCTTGGAGCCATCCCTGTGCAGATAGACAGAGACCGGGTTCGATACACCTGGTTCTTCAAGCGCTTCTGCCACTTCCACTGCTTTGAGCCCAGCCACTTTGAGTAGGTCGCTCGGTGCTTTTTGATGTATATGTTTGGTACCTCATTGTTTTCGAACAAGGAGAATACCGTTCATTTGCATTATCTTGGCGTCCTTGCTCGTTTGGACTAGGTAGCTTCATTCGACTGGGGAGGAGCTGCCCTTGCCCTTCTCTATGGGTTTATGCGGACACTGACCCGGTTTTCGCAAGAGCTTAGCATCGGGGGATACTGGAGGGTCTGGGAGGTATGATTTATTTTTTGTATTTTTCCATTCATTTTCATTCTCTTGTTATTCATTATTTACTGATTGACGTCTTCTTCATTGCAGCAGACCCTCTAGTTATTCCTCAAGCAGCCCGGTGGTCCTGTGGGCTGAAGGGAAAGAAGGCTGGAGGGAAGGACATCGACCGCTTTCGGGTCTCACTTGACTGGCTGACCCCTGACCAGGTATCATTTTACTATTTTTATCGTATTGCATCCTGTTCACAGCTATTTACTGTACTGTATTGCATACTGATTACTGTACTGCATACTGATCGTCATACTGTACTATATTATTCTTTGAATTATTGCAGGTTCACTGGAATGTCTGGTGAGGAGTGGAGGATCGGGCTAACGCAGATCTGATGCGCAGTCACGACATTACTGTGAGACGAATCCTATTGGAGGGTCCATTCGGTCGGGAGTACTATCTTGGCGAGCGAGTGGTCCGTCAGTCGCTCGGCCTTGATCACTTTAGGATACCAGTGGTTCCTCTAGTCTGCATGCGCCGGACTGATCATATAGGCCGCGTCGACTTGTTGTTGGAGACGGTGAGGACCCCAGTTTCAGAGCTGCTGGTGGCGGACAGGGACTACACAGCCTGGGCCTGGGTACACCTGATGGGTCCATTAGGTCTTGGCCTGGCTGGCCCTGGCGGTAGGAGGAGGGGACCAGCTCGGGAGGCTGCTGGTGCTGGTGCTGCTACAGCTGCTGATGATGGTCCTGCCGCTGCTGATGCTGGTCTGGCTGGTGGGGCTAGGGTTGGGGGTGTCGAGATACCCTAGACTATATCTTCCTTCGTGGATTGTATCCTTTCGATATTCCTATCTCGGTTCCTCCAACGCCAGAGTTTCAGCCAGTACATGCACAGGTTTGTTCTTTTGCATTACCTCCTTTTCTGTACTTCCTTCATTTGTAGACTGCTCAGTTCTGTATTATTTCTCAACAGATGAATCAGGCTTGGCTGGACCGTCTTATACTGGTGATGAGCGGCCTGCGGACCATTGTCCACCAGCAGGATGCTGCTCTGTGTGCAGCTAGGATCCTTTTTGTTCCTCGGCCGGTGAGTGTTTGTCTTTTGCTTTCTTTGCTCTCCTTTATATTGTTTCCTTATTATTCTCTTTTTTTCTTTGTCTCTTTCGACAGCCTCCTGTAGCTACTGCTGTTCCACCACCTGCTCCTGCCCCGGTTCCATCTCCTGCCCCGGTTCCAGCTCCTGCTCGAGGCTGTGGATCTCGCGCTGCTTCTTTCAGAGCTCGCTCTAGAGGATCCATCTCGTCTGCCAGGAGCCACTCCAGAGATATATCCTCTTCCTCCGGTAGTGATGATGGTGATGATGACATCAAGCGGCTTTTCGAGGAAGTCAGCTCAGACGAGGCCGGTTCTTCCTCCCGCCGAGTCTGCCCGAGACATTTCTGAGAGAGAGCTTCCCCTCCCCCAGTTTTGTTTATTTTTTTGACACATTTGTATTGATGGGCTTGCGTGCCCCAACCTGCTTTTTATTGGGCCTGGGTGCCCCAATTTACATCATGATACATTACATTACATTTTTTAGCCTTCGTGCCATTTTACTGCTTTTTGTCATATGCTTCTTTTTCATTTGTTGCCTCAAACTGTCCTGTATAATGCAAACGTCAAAATTCTATATAAGCCACAGAAGCTGACACACACCCACCACATTTCAACATGGCGGCCGCCACAATTAACTACCTCTAACATGGCGGTTGCCACCTCCAACATAGCGGCCGCCTGGTCAAAGTGATGATGTCACTATACTGTTCTTTTTCAAGTTGGTAGTCGCTAACTCCAAGGTGGCGACCGCCACTGAGTGTGCCTTTCGTCAAATTTTTAGTTTCACACCCTTTCTTGCCTTATAAACTCAGCCCTGGAGGCTCCTTTTTCTGTTGCTTACACTCAAATGGCTTTCTCACTTTCTTCATGGATTGAGGCATTCTCCCACATTGAATGTCTGAACTTTTCTTCTTTTGGAATCAACTCTTTGTTTCATCTCATGGCTATGTAGATCAACGAACCATTGTTGAAGGTCGCCATTCAGCTGTGGGATCTACAGTCCCACATCTTTCGATTTAGCCTCGAAGAACTCTGCCCCACTGTGGAGGGGTTCGCTGCCATCTTGGACTTGTCTCCATGGAGTTCTGTCATCGTTCCTACCCCCTTTCTCTCGGTTCAGCAGCAAGTGATGCAATTTTGTGGCCTATCCAGGATTGAGGCTTCTCTTCTAACCTTGGACGACTGTCTTGACATCCCGTGGCTTATTGAGAGATTTCATTCTACTGGTGACCTCAATGATATTGACTTTTAGCTGCGTAGTCGTTATGCACTTTGCTTTTGCCTCCTCTCCCAGTATCTCCTTGTCCCTTATGACGGGCGGGTTAGTTGTTCCCTGGTTAACATTGCTGGCCAAATGTGGACGGGAAAGGACTTTGTACCCCTGATTCTGGCCAAGACAATGCTGGGCTTGGACACTGTTCATCGTGGAGAGACCACCACCTTTGCTGGCAGCCCTTTACTTCTCCAGGTGAGCTTAACATCTTCCTCTGTATCAAGTTCTCTGTATACTGCAAAGCTTTTCTCTTACTGTTCTAAATTTTGCAACAGATCTGGCTGATGGAGAAGATAATCCTTGTGCAAAAGCCTCCCACTGACAGGCACATTGCTGTTGCTTTCCGTTACTGCCCGCGTTATTAGATATGCGACACTGAGGCATCTTAGCGATAGTATCTTTCTTCTCTAACTGGTCTAGACATTACCTGGCAATGCTCTTGGTGGTAGATTTCTGCTATGACTCTGACCACTATGGATCACCTTGGTGTTTTGCTGGTCGGCATGCGTCAGACTACCTTCTATTACCGCTGTCGGATCATGTGGCAGTTTAGTCGCGATCAGATCATCTTCCCCAGCATTCGAGGTCGTCTGTTTTCATCCATACTATGGGCTCCGTTTCTATCATCATATCAGGATGCCTGGCCATTCCGTTCAATGATGGAGATGCATAAGTTGCAGTGCTCTGATCTTTCCACTGAATACAAGACATGGCTGATGCAGGATCGGGAGAAACAAGATAAAGAGGAAGAAACGCAAGCAGCAAAAAGAAGGAGAACTTGAGGCTTCTTGCTTTGTTTCGAAAATTTCATAGTTTTCCCTCATTTTGTTTGTAGAGTTTGGGACTTGCGCGCCCCTCCTTTTATTCAAAACTTTGTAATTCGGATCGAAGTAATAACATACTTTCACTTTTATGTTTAAGATGTTTAAATTTATCCAAAATTTTAATGACTACATTATCAGAATTCAAAAATTAATTTGCATTGGTCTTATTTATATTCAAAATGGTTAGAGACAAAGAATGTGGCTGGACTTCTTTAAAAGAAGCTTCCTACGTATCTCAAAAAGATGGAATCGGGCCATAATATAGTTCGGGCTCAGTTTTCACTTGGGTGTAGACACTTTTCTTTTATGATGCCCTAATTTTTGCCAAGGTCACCCTTTCGGGTTTTCGGCCGTGCGGGCTGCTCTAACTTTTGCCTGAGTTGCCTTCTCAATTTTTTACTCAGCGAGCCTTTATTTTTATCTTATTTTTAGCTCAGGGATAGTATTTTTTGAGCTGATCGAGATTAAATGGAGAGGAGAACACATTGCCATCCAAGTCCATAATAATGACCGCACCACCAATCATGATGGTTTTGATCAGAAACGGTCCAGACCAGTTTGGCTTGAACTTGCCTCTCGGGTTGAAGATGGGAGCTCTGATTTCTTTGAGAACCAAATCTCCTTCTCTGAGGTCCCGAGTCTTGACCTTCTTATTGAACGCCCGAGCTATCCTCCTTTGGTAACCTTGTACATGAAATAGGGCTTGCAGCCTTCTTTCATCAAACAAGAGCAACTCTTCCATCCGATTTCTATGCCATTCTGCTTCTGAGATAATGAACTTGGCCACTACTCTTAGTGAGGGGATTTCCACCTCAATGGGAAGCACGGCTTCCATCCCGTATACTAAAGAGTACGACGCTGTTCCTGTTGAAGTTCGGATTGACGTTCGGTATCCCCAAAGTGCAAATGGCAGGTGCTCTGGCCAATCTTTGTGTTAGTTGATTGTCTTTTGCAAGATTTTCTTAATGTTCTTGTTTGCTTCCTTGACTGCTCCGTTGGTTTGTGATTGATATGGTGAGGACTTATGAGCCACTATCCGGTATTCCTCAAAAAGATCTAGAACCTCTCATTGGAAATGTGAGCCATTATCCGAGATAATTTCATGCGGTACCCCGTATCGGCAAATGATGTTTTGCTTGATAAACTTAGCGACATGGGAGGCCTTCAATACCGAGTAGGAAGCTGGTTCCACCCACTTAGTGAAATAATCAATGGCCACTAAGATAAACTCATGTCCATTGGATGCCTTCGGTGTTATTCTTCCAATCACATCGATGTCCCATACTAAAAATGGCCATGGTGACGTCAGGTTGTACAGCTGAGACGGGGGGACGTGCATAAGGTTTGCGTGAATCTGGCACTTATGGAACCTCCGGACAAACTGTATACATTCAGTCTCCATTGTCATCCAAAAGTATCATTATCGTAAGATCTTCTTGGCTAACATATTTCCACTCATGTGTTTCCCACAGACTCATGCGTGTATTTCTTTCATCAGCTCTTGACCTTATTTTGTGTTTATGCACAGCTTATTGACCCCAGAATGTCCTCGTTTGTATAGTCTACCACCACAAATGACGAACTGTGCAGATAGTCGTCGTATTGCCCTTTTATTCTTTTTGCTGGCACACTTTGGGTATTCTCCCTTTTCTACGAATTCCTAAATATCAACGTACCATGGAAGTCCGTAAGTGATTTCTTCAATAGCGGCTGTCATCTCATATGCCGGCTTCCTCTTCTGCTCAATTATCAAAGGTCTCATCCGAACTCCAGGTAGTATGTCAATCATGGATGTTAGGGTGGCCAGTGCATCGGCAAACTTGTTCTGCAATCTTGGTACATGAGTGAAAATCACCAATTCAAAGCATGGTATCAGCTTTTCTAGTTCTTGATGGTAGAGAATTAAAGTTAAATCCCTGACCTTCCACTCTCCTCTTGCTTGTGAAACTACCAGTGCTGAGTCCCCAATGACTTCCAGTTTCCGTGCCCCTAGTTCTAAGGCTGCCTCCAATCCAGCTAAACATGCTTCATACTTAGCCTGATTGTTGATGACTTCAAAATTGAGCTTTAGAGATAGCAGAACGTGCGATTCATCCGGAGTGACAAGAAGGACTCCTATTACATAGCCGTATTAATTGGACGCGCCATCAAAATATAGAGTCCATTTGTCATCCCCGACTTTCATCAGTTGTTCATTAGGAAACTGGAACTTTATATCTTCATCCCCTTCAACTGGTTGGTCAGCCAGAAATTCTGCCACTACTCTGCCTTTGACTGACTTTCAGGTGACATATTGGAGATCAAACTCAGATAATAGTAGCAACCATCGAGCCAACCTTCCTGTTAGTGCCGACTTTTCGAATAGGTACTTCAACGGGTCCATCCAAGAGATGATGTTCACTTTGAAAGATAGCATGTAGTGCCTTAGTTTTCGGGAAGCCCAAACTAAGGCCCGACATGTCTTCTCCAGTGGCGTGTACCGTATCTCTGACTCGGTCATCTTCTTGCTTAAGTAGTAGATGACCTTTTTTATTTTGGTTTCTCTTTCTTGTGCAAGCATGCATCCATAGCTGAATCAGTCACTGACAAATAGAGGGTCAGTGGCCTGTCAGGTTGGGGAGGAGTTAAAACAGGAGGGTTTTGTAGGTACTATCGAACAGCAATGAAGGAATCTTGGCATTTCTGATCCCATTTGAACTTCACTCCTTTCTTTAGCAGACGGAAGAGCGGCTCACAGGTAGTTATTAGTTTTGCAATGAATCGGCTAATAAACTGTATATTACCCAAAAAACCTCTAACTTCTCGCTCGGTCCTCGGAGGAGGCATTTTCAAAATTGCTTTAATCTTTGAAGGGTCGACTTCGATACCTCGTTGAGTGATCATAAATTCGAGCATCTTTCCGGCCGTGACTCCAAAGGCACATTTCTATGGCTTGAGTCCCATTTTGTACTTCTAAATTCTTTCAAAGAACTTTTACAGTGCTGCGATGTATCCATCTCGATCCTTGGATTTGACTATCATTTCATCCACGTACACCTCGACCTCCTTATGTATCATGTCATGTAGTAGAGTAGCGGCAGCCCTTTGATAGGTTGCCCCTGCATTTTTTAGACCGAATGGCACCACACGATAACAGTAGGTCCCCCAAGGTGTGGTGAATGTCGTCTTTTCTCTGTCCTCAGGATCCATTAAAATTTGGTTGTATTCGGAGAAGCCATCCATGAATGACTGCAAGGCATGCCCCGCTATACTATCTACTAAGACGTCGATGTGTGGCAGTGGAAAATCATCTTTCGAGCTAGCCTTGTTGAGGTCCCAAAAATCCACACAAACTCAAATACGATCGTCTTTCTTCAGCACCGGAACAATGTTGGCCACCCATTTTGGATATTCGGTTACCATCAAGAATCCAGCACTGATCTGTTTGGCCACTTCCTCTTTGATCTTCAGAGCCCATTCTGGCTGGATTTGTCTCCATTTTTGTTTGACCGATTTGGCATCAGGGTTGGTGTTGGACAATGTCGGAATCAATTTCGGGCATATCTTCGTTAGACCACGCAAATACATCCTTGAATTCTTGTAATAAAGTTATTAATTGCTCTTGTTCAGCTAGGGATAAAGAAGAAC
>JAULJZ010035235.1:0-14843 GCA_032270985.1 Heliamphora pulchella
TTCAACGTATTCGAGACTTCTTGAAACTTTTCGACAAGTTTCATAAAGGTATTATACTATTAAGATTAATATAGTTCGTTGTTTTCATGAAAAACGCATACGTCATTTTTTACGGTCACGGCGTCGGTTCAAAATTTTTATTTCCGCTCCAACAGTTTTGGTATCCCAGGTGAGTTAAATTAGCTTCTCTCTGGTGAGCTTCACCCTGGAGTTAGGCTTTATGTTATTGCTCGTGGATTAGTCTCATGTCGGCTACGTGATGGTTTGTTAGCATCAGTGGGGTGATAATGTGGTATCAAAGTCGGTGGTCATCTGGTGATCGTTAGAACTTGAGTAAAGTTTGTGTGCAGTTTATGTGACTTCGTGTGACCGATGTCAGAGATCGACGTCGTGTGTTTAGACTTGTGGAGATGGTCCTTGGGAGCATGGTGAGATGTGATTGAGCCAGTATGTGGCAATGAAGATGAGAGTGATAGTCTCTGTGTTTGAGCATAGAGCATGTTTGCGATCGAGTACCATGGTGAATTGGTCTCTTGCTTTGCGTCTGTCGTCGAAGTGGTTTGAGTTCGGCCGGAGTTGTGTTTCGAGGTTTGGCAGCGTGAGCTGGATCTTGACCCTCTGTTTCATAGCTGTCTCCTGGATGATGGTAGTGTCAGTGGAGCTTATTGTGGGATCAGTCTGTATGGAGGTTGATTCTTCACGTCGTGTTTGAATTGTGTGACGATGGTTATGTATTAGTTTTGTGACGATGATTTTTGGGGTTTCAGTTGCAGAGGCATGTTTGCTGTCATACAGTGTTGCTGGGATTGTATCTGAGATTGTTGATGGTTACGGGATGGTGTTTAGCTTGAGTTTCAGTGTTGAATTTTGGGGACGAATTCCTTTAAGAGGGGGAGAGTTGTGAGACCCCAACCCAATTCATTTTGGAATGATTAAGTGTTCAAGATATCTCGTAACCTTCGGAAGGTAATAGGTACATCTTTGGCGTGTGTTCGGGTTTCGTTGAGGCTTGTTTGATTTGGCTTAAGGTTGGAAAATCAGTTCTTATGTAGAAAAACACACTGCCCTGAGGTTCGATCGACTGGAGGGGTTAGCCCAGTCGACTGAACCAAGTTTTTCTAGTTCGGTCAACTGAACTAGGGTGTTCGGTCGACTGAACCAAGGCGGTGGGTGTTTTTCGTGTTTCCAGTAGGCTGTTCAGTCGACTGAAGTGGCGGGTTCAGTCGACTAAACTGAGGATTTTGGTGTTTTCTGTAAATATCAGAGGCTGAGATATTTTGATGGAGCTTTTTTCTAAGCTAAGTTTCGATTTTCTCTGCCTTCTCTCTAGATTTCTGAGGGACCAGAGCTCAATTTTCAGCAATAAGACTGTGGATCCTCGATGTTGGTGCTGGGGGCTTCGTATATATCTGGACAGAATTCAGTTTCATCGAGGTTCAATTTTCGAGGCTTCAAGTTTTGACTCGCCGAGGTAGGATTCTAGACCTACTACTGTTATGAGGGTGTTATATGTAATTATATTTGTTTTCACCGGGTAGAAAATGCATCAAATGTCATATTTTCTGTTTAAGCCTTGTTTTTCTGATAGAAAGCATGTTGTTAGCTTTTCTTGGCTTGTAGTACTGTATGGCATGAGTTAGTAGAGTTTTCAAAAGGTTTTCTTGAAAACGGTGGATTTTTCTGGAAAATGTTGGTTTTGTGAAAAATCTCAACACTTGGTGTTTTGGAGCTCACTTTCGAGGTTGAGTCTCAGGTTTGAAATGTTTTGGGGAAAACGGGAAAAAATAGTTTGAAAATGTTTTGTTTGATCTCTATGATGATGGATGGATCTATATACATGTATAATGTATTATTTTGAGGAAATATTTTCGTAGTTGAGCTACGGTACTATTTTTAGAAGATTATCTAGATGTACCGGGATGACAGGTATTTGGCACGAGTTACCCTCGGTGAAAGTCCAGAAACGTGTGCAGTATAGGTACCTTTGTTATCCTTCAGGGTAGTTCCTGTAAAGAAGGTCAGTTTGGGTGCTCTTTTTCCTCGAGTTTCGGGCCCGTAAAGTTAGCATTTACGTCGTGGTGCTCCGTATAGAACTTATCATTACCTAGCAGGTCTTAAATGATTCAAGACTAGGTAATGGGCAGAAGTCTATAGTTGTTACCTCTATCCCCTTAAGATGGAGTCGGTACATAGGATTTCATTCTTCTTCTTTTCCACGATGGTACATTCCGTGAGGGAACAATGTTTGATTACTGTTTTACCTTTTCTCCTCGGCAGTGTGGCCTGAGTGGAGCATACTGTTTTATTATAGCTTACTATTTTTATCTTTCCTCGGTGTGTGATCTAAGTGGGAAAATAATGTTTTGGTTGTTGTTTTCCTTCAACTGTAAAATGTGATTTTGCATTGTTTAAATGCTTAGTTGTGAATAGAAAACTGTTTTGGAGGTTTGTGAAAAACTTGGAGTTTTATGACATAAAATCTTTTGGCTCTATAGTTGAGTTAGCTCCCACTATATGACATTCATGGTTTTGAGGACGAAAATGTGGGATTTTATAAAATAAAACCGTTTTGAGGCTCGTGTTAACCTGATGGAAAACTACTGGTTTTCATGATGGAAAATCTTTTTGGCTCCTGTGGTTGAGCCCGTATGCTTGTGATTGCAAATTTTTTGCTTTACAGCTTTATTGTCTTTTCCTATTGGGCTTCGGTTCACGGTGTGGGATTTTGCTGTAAAACCTTTTTCAAGTAAGCGTGGTCCTGTAGGTTGACCCGGTGGTGCCCGGAGGTGGCTGTTGACAAGAAGTCTATTTTTTCTTGATAGGTAGCTTATACCTGCTGTATATGTTTCATATTTATTTGTAACATGTTGTAAATCGTATACTATGATTATGGATGTATGCATGTTTTAATGCTTTCGAGAGAACCTTGGGTTGGTTGTTGTTTTTCGTAGTTTCATTCTACGTTTTTCGTTGTTGGGATCAACGGTTTACAAACGAAATTTTCAAATGGTTTTTGCTTCACATAAACCTTTGTGCTTCGAGGCAGATTTTGGAACAGCCTAAGCTTCTTTTAAAACGAAAAGATTTTCTTATTCAAAATACGTATTTTTTTTTTTAAGGCTTAGCTTGTAAGGCTGTAATTGTAGTCTTTGGCTACTCTTTTAAATCAATAAACCCTCGGTAGTACGTTTTCACATAGGTTTTTGCCTCGTTTGGTCTTCTGGTCTTAAATTCCTTTTGTTTGGGCAGTTTGGTGGTTGTTCTGTGACTTTTCGCGTGACCCGGAATTTAGAGCGTGACATGAATTTTATCTCGTGTGGCATATTATGTGAATTTTTTAATTAATATAAAGTTAAAATATTAATTTCAATATGGGGTAAATACAGATATGTGGATTAAATATTTCATGGATGCATGGGAGGATTTTTGGGCATGCTTGGGATAGTGGCTTGGGAAGTTGTGCAAAGCTTCTGGGAGATTTCTCCCTTCCCCACTTCTCTCTTTGCCCCCATCCCCCCTCTCTCTCTCCTACCATTAGAGGATTTTGAAGCACTTTCCCTTTTTCTCCATTCTCGGAGGTCTTTGATTTGAAATCTCACGAAGTTACAAGAAACAAAGTTGTTTTAATCGACGAGAGCTTCGTATCCAACCTAGTGGATTCTTGATTTGACGAGTTTAGGTTTGTCAGGGTTGTTAGAGCTGTGAGTTTTCGACTCACTGAGGTAGAATTCTTGACTAATCTTGAATAAATTTGATCAATATGTGATTGAATATCTATTTTTGAAAAAGATTATATGAGATTTATCTTTAAATTGAAACCCTAACTTATATAGAGTGTTAAAGATTGGTATTTGGGAGGAATTGGGTATGGGATTGTGAATTTGATCGTGTTAATTAGAAATTGGGTATGTGATTGTGAAGTTGATTGTCTTAACTAGAAATTGGATATGAAATTGTGGAATTGATTATGTTAATTGGAGAATAGGTTCTAATATATGTTGGGATTTGAGTAGTTGATTAAATTATGGAAAACTTCATCCAAGAGATTAAGGATTAGATGCATGTGTTACATCGTAGAGATTAAAATTAGCTTATGTGGCAACGTTACCTTGTGTGGCGACACTGGCTTGTATGGAAACATTAACTTGTTTGGCAACACTTGCATTTGTGGCAATATGGTACTTAATTAGACCAGTGGAATGAGAAAATTAGATTATGAGAATATGTATTTCTCGAAATTCATTGAAATATTATTTAGGAATTGCCCATGTGTTACGGTAATTACATAAATTGCCTTTTGCATATCATGCATTCATTCATGATTAGTCATTTCTTATTGAGCTTCGGCTCACGGTGTTTGAACATCATTTTTCAAGTGTTGGAGGGGATTTCATGGCATGATAGCAAGAAAAAAAAAGTTCTGTAGTTATATTGTCGAATCTTAGGGCATCTAATGATTTTTTATTATGTTTTGTAACTAAACTCTGAAGGGTTGTAAAGCCATAAGGTGACCTGCCGAGTGAATTATTTTGGGTTAGCCCCCATGGTCAGATGTAGCTCAATGGCCCCCAAAGGTTGGACCTCACCTATGAATCCAACCAAAGAAGATCTGATAAGCATAAGTCGATTCCTTCCAATGTTGAGCTAGTTGAAGGTCTTTAGAAAAAGTATGTCTGTCAAGTTTCCGTTGTCGATTAAGATCCATCTTACCCTGTAGTTTGCCAATACCCTCATAAATTCTAAGGGATCATCGTGTGGGTGTTGAATGTCGATCTTGTCCTGCTCTAAAAAAGTTATGGTCTCATATGGTTGGCTTCTTACTGATCGATCAGTGGTATATACTTCCATTGAGGCTCTGCTCGCAGCCTCCTAGAATAGGCTCGCCTTGATGAACCGCTCTCTCTCCACTTCTAGTGAATCCCCCATTAACTTCTCCAACTACTTCCCAATCTTGAGGGGGTTCCTCACGTGAGTCTTTCGGCTCTTCCTTAGTCGCTCGGTTGACCACAAACCTTCATAGCTGGTCCTTCCTGATCAACTCCTCTATATGCCCCTTTAAGTCGAAGCAATCTTTAGTGTTGTTGTGAGACCCTGTACCGTTTGATTTTGATATATATGCATGTTAGGTGTTTTGACGCCTTTTTAGCATTTTTTCTTTAATATGATTTTATGTGTTTTGATGCCTATTTTGATTAAACTGAGCATGCGGGGTTGCTTCCCGGGGTTGTAGTGAGTTTCCGTGCGAATTTTGAAAATTCAAAAAAAAAAGATATTTTGGAGGCCTATAAATATCTAGCCTTAGATATTTTGGTGGAGATATTTTCTTTGGAAAGCTTAGTGGTTAAGTTTCTTTCTCTAAACAAAAATCTCTGCCTTCTCTCTAGATTTTCTTGGGGGCCGGGATTTATTTTTAGCGATCGGGTAGCGGATCCTTGCTATTGGCTTCGTGGTCTACGCATCTATCCAGGCGGGATTTGATATCAGCGAAGCTCGAATTTTCACGTAGATCGAGACGTCGAAATTTTGATCCAACGAGGAAGGATTCTAGATTCTACTGCTGTATAAGAGATTTATATGTAATCTTATGCATTTCTACCGTGTTAAATGCGTGAAAAAGTGATTTATATTTGATAGATCTAGTTTTGGTTTTAAAATTGTTTTTCGGCGTTTCGGTTGGAGGAAAAGGGTTTTAAGGCTTTTCTTTCGGTGTATCTTTGTTGTTTTAGGTTTGTGTATGTCCATGGGTTGAAAAAGAGGTGTTTGACTGGTTTAATTTAGAGTTGAGAAGTTATTTTCGTAGCTTGGGTTTGATTTTCACCATCGCCTGTAGCTTATTCTGAAATTTGAAAATTTTTGGGTTTTGTGTCGACACCTTTTTCTATTAGGGTCGACACAATTTCCTTCTGGGGTGCTGAGTACGCTCCAGTAGCTTACGTTGAACTCTCTGTTCTTTTGTGTCGACACATTTTCTATTTGTGTCGACATCTTTTGTTGTTGGTGTCGACACATTTTCTGTTTGTGTCGACACAATTTCCTTCTGTTGGTGTTGAGTATTCTGTTGTGGTTTGTGTCAACACTTTTTCTGTTTGTGTCGACACCTCCATTATTTATGTTGACACATTTTCTGTTTGTGTCGACGCCTCCGCTGTTTGTGTCGACACATTTTCTATTGGTGTTGATCCTTTTCTTCCTTTGTGTGAGAAGTTGGGTTTTGAGTTCGGGGTGAGTTCTATGAGCACGGGGGGTCCTAGAATGTGAAAAATATATTTTATGTTTAAACCATGTTTGTTTGGATAAAAAGCATGTTTTTAAGCTTTTTTCTTGATTTATTACATAATTCGGATGTGTTGTTATCCGTGGTTTTCAAAAATGTGGTTTTGAAAATAGAGGTTTTATAAAACGTGTATTTGGAGGTTTGGAGCTAACCTTTGAGGTTGAGTCTCAATTTCTAAAATGTTTGATAAAATATGTTTTTACATGTTTTGATTTGATCTCCATGGTTTCATGGATTGGATCTCTTGCTTATACATGCATTGTATAACTGCTTTTAGAAAAAATATTTTTAAAATATTTTCTTGATCTCCATGTTGATGGATGGATCTATATACATGCATAATGTATATTTGCGAAAAGGTTTTGTAGTTGATGCTACAGTTCGATTTTTAAAAAATTATCTAGATGTACCGGGATGACGGGTATTTGGCACAAGTTGCCGTCGGTGTAAGTCCGGAAACATGCACAGCGTAGGTGCTCTGTACCTTCGGGTTAGTTCCCGTAAATTAAGTTGGGTGCTCTGTACCCTCGGGTTATCGCCCGTAAATTGAGTGGTTACGTTATGGAGCTCCGTATAGAACCTGTGTGTATCTAACCGGTCCCATGATGTATGGGGATTAGATACTGGACAGGAGCCTATCGTTGTTATCTCTGTCGTGTGATGAAGTCGGTACATAGGATCATATTCTTCTTCTTTTCTACGATGGTACATTCTGTGAGAGAATAACATTTTTTATTACTGTTTTTCCTTAACTATGGTTGGTTATTTGCAATATTTGCATCCCATGGTTTGAAGGATGAAAACAGGGTTTTATGTTAATGAAACCGTTTTGGGTGACTTGTGTGGTCTGATGGGAAAACTTGGGGATTGTGAAAAATATTTTTAGTTTGTGATTGAGTTTAGCTCCCACTCATATGCTTGCATATTTTCCTGCTTTACAGCTTGTTATTTGTTTCTATTGGGCTTCGACTCACGAGTGGAAATTTTCTGTAAAAACATTTGCAGGTGATGATGTGGATGAGGAGTAGCTTTGGTGATGCTCGTGGTGGCGGAAGACTTTTATAGTTTTCCTTTTTAGTATGCCTGTTCCTGAAGGTAAATTTTGTACGCCATAAGGCGATATATTATACGCATGTTGAACTGTTGTCCTTTATATATGAGAGATACACTTTGTTGGGTATTCCATTGGTTTCAACATGCGGATTTTAATGTATGAAAACCTATATTTTCATATAAAATGGATGTTTGGTGGATTTTTACGTGACCCCGGGTTTTGGAGCGTGACAACTTGGTATTAGAGTTCTGGGTTCGAATACCTAAGAGCCATGGGAAAAGGGGTTTATCACCTGGTGAGGTTGATTGTTATGCTTGCTTGCATGTGTTTAAACGTTGTTTTATAACATGCTGTTAGCTTTCTGGGCATGATACTTGTGTATATGTGGTTATGGATGTTGAATCTCAGGATTGATGAGTCTTGCTTTAGGGCGTTTGGAATAACAGATTAAGAAGCCAAGTTAGAAACGCGTTTAGTCGACGTGTTTTCTAGCACAGAGTTTGAATAGGTTATCCAAATTGACGAGTCTGTCTTGTTAGTTCTCCTCGGTATATGAGACGTGTTTAACATGATCTTATGTGGCTATGTGATAGCATGATTATGCATTTCTGTTACGTAGTCACATGTTGTAGGAAAGCTTATCCTGTTTATATTTCTTCTTATAGAACTATGTCTACGCCGGGAGTGCGGGGACGGGGTCGTGGCTGAGGCCGTGGCCGAGGTCATGCTTATGTTCAGGTTCCAGAGGAGGGAGACGTTCATGCCCCACAGGAACAAGTGGGAGGTGCTGACGTTGTCCAGGAGATGCTTGCTACTATGCGAGCTATGGCAGAAGCAACCAGGGCTAGTGTGCGGGTTCCGAAGCCAAGGGCTTATGTGGCCATGAGGGAGTTTTAGCAGTTGGATCCTCCAACCTTTGCTGGGAAGCCGGACCCCAAGGTGGCTACTGAGTGGTTGGAAATGACCACGATGATCTTTGATACTCTGAATATTGAGGAGGATGCTCTGCGCATAAAGTTGGCAACATTCCAACTGCCGGAAGATGCTAGAGAATGGTGAAAGTTCGCCAAGACCGCTGTAGATGACATGTGGGCTGCTTTCACGAGAGTCTTCTTGGAGAAGTATTTCCCGAGATCTTCGAGAGATACTTACCGAGAAGAGTTCCTCTCCCTTGTTCAGGGGAACCTGTCTGTGGTCCAGTATGAGGCCAAATTCGTCAATCTGTCGCGGTTTGCTCCAGAGATGGTATCGACAGAGGAGTTACGTACTCGGAGGTTTAAGAGGGGACTTCGACCTGCTATCAAGGATAGGGTTGCAGCTCTGGATGTGGAGGTGTATATCAAGCTGGTGGAAGCAGCTATCCGGGTAGAGAACTCGTTAGCAGATAGCTGTAGGATCAGAGAGGGTAAGAACCAGCAGGGCAGTGGGGATACACGGTCTCAGGGGCGCAGGAAAAAGCACTGGAGGTCGTCTGGGCTTAGTTCTCATTTTGCTGGATCATATCAGCCACAATCGTCTGCACCTACGTCTTTAGTGGCTTCGACAAAAAGGCCGGAGCAGAGAGGATTGATCTATTATCGCTGTGGACAGCCGGGGCATCGTTCGGTTGAGTGCCCGCAGAAGGGCCAAGCTAAGAGTTCAGCGCCCGTCCAGTCACAGGCGAGAGACCCACCTATCTATTTTGGATGTGGTCAGCCCGGGCTTATCCGCAAACTCTGTCCCAGGGAGGGGAATGTTCAGGGTGCGACAGGAGCGTCTACTGCTTCATCTGTACAGAGGCGACAAGCTCCGCAGCAGCCTAGGGCGCAGACATTGAGGTTTGCGAAAGGAGGTACTTCAGCGCAGTCGGTAAGGCAGCCATCGACTCAAGGTTATGGTGGGCAAACCAGACTACCACAGACCAGGGCTTATGTTCTTGCTGATCGTAGTGCTTCCAAAGCACCAGTTGCGTCTGATGCAGTAGTTATTCCAACCATGATCAGAGGTACTCTTCTAGTCTTTAGATCACGAGCCAGTGTTCTTATAGACACGATAACATCACATTCGTTTATATCCTCTACATTTGTGTCTGCATTGGGATTGGAAATGGACTGGTTGGGTAGTACCTTGTGTGTGGAGACCCCAGTTAGTGGGAGTGTGACGCTGAGCCTTGTCTAGTTAGTGAGAGTGTGACGCTGAGCGTTGTTTGTAGATCTTGCATACTGGATGTCGTCGGTCGTTGTTTAGAGTTTGATTTTAGCATCCTAGACATAACCACATTTGATATCAGCCTAGGGATGGTCTGGTTGACAACCTACCGTGCCTATATAGATTGTGAGCGACGGAGAGTGTCGATTTGTACGCAAAAGGGTGACTGCTTTTATTTTGTGGGTGATCGGGATGAGGGCGTGATATCTATACCCGACGTCACTCGGGTTCGAGGAGATTTGGGTTCCCCTTTTTCTGCTCTCAGATTGGATGAACCAGTTGGGATTCGAGGGGTGTTACCCCATGTGGTGTGAGATTATCCAGACGTCTTTCCTGACGATTTGTTTGAGTTGCCACCGAGTCGAGATGTGGAGTTCTCCATTGATCTTGTTCCTGGAACTGCTCCTATCTCTATGCCATCGTACCGTTTTGCACCGGCTGAGTTAAGAGAACTCAAGGTACAGTTACAGGAGTTGCTAGATAAGGGGTTTATGTGGCCGAGTACGTCGCCGTGGGGAGCTCCAGCACTGTTCGCGAAGAAGAAGGATGGTTCATTGAGATTGTGTATAGACTACAGGAAGTTGAACCAGGTAACGGTGAAGAATAAGTATCCTATGCCTAGGATTGATGACATGTTTGATCAGCTGAGGGGATCGCATTGCTTTTCGAAGATTAACTTGAGGTCAGGGTATCACCAG
The DNA here is from genome assembly GCA_032270985.1 of Heliamphora pulchella. Taxonomy (NCBI): domain Eukaryota; kingdom Viridiplantae; phylum Streptophyta; class Magnoliopsida; order Ericales; family Sarraceniaceae; genus Heliamphora; species Heliamphora pulchella. The sequence continues at coordinate 10,214 of JAULJZ010035235.1, forward strand.
CTGAGGATTAGGGACGAGGACATAGCGAAGACCGCCTTTCGGACTCGCTATGGTCACTGCGAGTTTCTGGTTATGCCGTTTGGTTTGACGAACGCCCCTGTAACATTTATGGGTCTGATGAACCGTATCTTCCGCCCTTATTTGGACAGTTTTGTAGTTGTGTTCGTGGATGACATTCTTGTTTATTTACCCACGAGGGAGATACACGAGGAGCATCTGCATGTTGTTTTACAACTTTTGAGAGAATATCGCTTGTATGAGAAGCTTGAGAATTGTGAGTTTTGGATGAGGAAGTGAGATTCCTTGGACACATGGTGTCAAAGGACGGAGTATCAGTGGACTCGACAAAGACTGATGCAGTGACAGATTGGCAGCAACCGAAGAATGTTTTTGAGATCCGCAGTTTTCTGGGTCTAGCAAGTTATTATCGGCGGTTCGTGAAAAACTTTTCTAGGCTTACAGCACCGATGACGCATTTGACGCGGAAGGGAGTCAGGTTTGTGTGGAGTGAGTCCTATGAGTCAGCTTTCCAAGAGCTGAAGAGGAGATTGACCAGTGCACTGGTGCTGATTATTCCTGAGCGGGATTTGGGTTACACAGTGTACTGTGACGCTTCATATGAGGGTTTGGGTTGCGTTCTGATGTAGGAAGGCAAAGTTGTAGCTTATGGATCCCGACAGTTGAAGACACATGAGAGGAACTACTCGACACATGATCTGGAGTTGGCAGCCGTGGTCTTTGCCTTAAAGACATGGCATCACTATCTCTATGGTGAGCGTTTCGAGGTCTTCTCTGATTACAAGAGCCTAAAGTACTTATTTTCATAGAAGGACTTGAATCTTCGCCAACGACGATAGATGGAATTATTGGAAGACTACGACTTCGATTTGTAGTACCATCCGGGTAAGGCAAATGTCGTAGCTGATGCACTCAGTAAGAGATCTCACGGCTCGTTAGCTTCTGTGGCTAGGCGAGAGTGGGACATACTTGGGAATGTTGGGGAGTTTGATTTGTGTCTCGGGAAGACAGAGGGACGTACGGCGTTATATTCAGTTGCTTCACAATCGACATTAGTTGCACGTGTGTTGGAGGCCCATAGGACCGATCAGGAGGCTCAGATGATACGGGATCGCATCGCTAGTGGGTCAGATATAGTAGGATGGGCGGTGGGTTCAGATTAGAGTTTGAGGTTGACAGGGCGTCTGTTCGTGCAAGAGTCGTGCCTTGCTGAGGTGCTACATGAGTTTCATCACTCACGTCTTACAGTGTATCTGGGGGGCACGGAGATGATCATGATCTACGCCGTCAGTTCTGGAGGACGGGGATGAAGAGGGATGTGATCCACTTCGTTTCTCGTTGCTTTACTTGTCAGCAAGTGAAGGTGGAACACCAGAGACCAGCAGGATTGCTGCAGCCATTGCCTGTATCTGAGTGGAAGTGGGAGAATGTCACTATGGATTTTGTATCAAGACTTCCACGCTCGTCGAAGGAACATGATGCAGTTTGGGTTGTGGTCGATAGGCTGACGAAGTCAGCACATTTTCTTCCCATTCGAGTAAGAGACTCAGTGGACAGATTGGGTAGGTTGTATGTTCAGGAGATAATCCGATTACACAGAGTACATGTGACTATTGTTTCTGAACGAGACCCGCGCTTTACATCGCGCTTTTGGCAGAGTCTTCAGGTGGCCTTGGGGACGAGCTTGACTTTTAGTACAGCTTTTCATCCTCAGACCGATGGTCAGTTTGAGAGGACCATTCAGATTTTGGAGGACATGCTGAGAGCCTGTGTGCTTAATTTTTGGGGTTCTTGAGAGGATCATCTATCATTGGCAGAGTTTGCATACAACAATAGCTATCAGTCTAGTATTGGGATGGCACCGTGTGAGGCTTTGTATGGTAGACCGTGTAGATCGCCTGTGTGTTGGACAGAGGTGGGAGAGACCGCTATTTTGGGACCCGATCTAGTGTAGGAAACGACAGAGGTAATTACAATGATTCGTCAACGATTGGTGATAGCTCCGAGCCGCCAGAAGAGTTATGCTGATCGGAGGAGGAGACCGTTGGAGTTTGCTGTGAGGGATCATGTGTTTTTGAAGGTCTCGCCTGGCAGAGGGTTGATGAGATTTGGTTGTAGCGGGAAACTATCACCACGTTTTATCAAACCATTTGAGATCCTGAAAAGGATTGGGGTGGTAGCACACCGTCTGGCTTTGCCGCCTCAATTAGCATCTGTGCACAACGTCTTTCACATTTCTATGCTTCGGAGGTATGAGCCGAATCCGTCTCATGTGTTAGATTGGACTAAGTTGCGGGTTGATGAGGATGTGACGTATGAGAAGCATCCCGTGAAGATTTTGGATACGAAGGAACAGGTGTTGCGGGGAAGAACGATTGCTTACGTCAAAGTTCAATGGTTTCACTGGGTTGAAGAAGCGACTTGGGAACTTGAGTCTGGGTTTCGTGCGAGATACCCAGAGTTGTTCACCTCGTGACCTTGTAGTGAATTTCGGGGGCAAAATTTCTTAAGGGGGAGAGTTGTGAGACCATGTACCATTTGATTTTGATATATATGCATGTTAGGTGTTTTGACGCCTTTTTATCATTTTTGCATTAATATGCTTTTATGTGTTTCGATGCCTGTTTTGGTTAATCTGAGCATGCGGGGTTGCTTCCCGGGGTTGTATGGAGTTTCTGTACGAATTTCGAAAATTTAAAAAAAAAATATTTTGGAGGCCTATAAATATCTAGCCTTAGATATTTTGGTGGAGATATTTTCTTTTGGAAAGCTTAGTGGTTAAGCTTCTTTCTCCAAACAAAAACCTCTGCCTTCTCTCTAGATTTTCTTGGGACTCGGGCTTTATTTTTGGCGATCGGGTAGCGGATCCTTGCTATTGGCTTCGTGGTCTACGCATCCATCCATACGAAATTTGATTTTGGTGAAGCTCAAATTTTTACGTAGATTGAGACATCGAATTTTTGACCCAACGAGGTAGAATTCTAGATTTTACTGTTGTATAAAGGAATTATATGTAATCTTATGCATTTCTACCGTGTTAAACGCATGAAAAAGTGATTTATACTTGATAGATCTGGTTTTTGGTTTTAAAATCTTTTTTCGGCGTTTCGGTTGGAGGAAAAGGGGTTTGAGGCTTTCCTTTCGGTGTATCTTTGTTGTTTTGAATTTGTGTATGTCCATGGGTTGAAAAAGAGGTGTTTGGCTGGTTTAATTTAGAGTTGAGAAGTTTTTTTTGTAGCTTGGGTTTGATTTTCACCATTGCTTGCAACTTATTTTGAAATTTGAAAATTTTTGGGTTTTGTGTCGACACCTTTTTCTATTAGGGTCGACACAATTTCCTTTTGGGGTACTGCGTACGCTCCAGTAGCTTATGTTGAACTCTCTGTTCTTTTGTGTCGTCACATTTTCTGTTTGAGCCGACACCTTTTGTTGTTGGTGTCGACACATTTTCTATTTGTGTCGACACAATTTTCATCTGTTGGTGTTGAGTATTCTGTTGTGGTTTGTGTCGACACATCTGTTTGTGTCGACACCTCCGTTATTTGTGTTGACACATTTTTTATTTGTGTCGACACCTCCGTTGTTTGTGTCGACACCTTTTCTATTGGTGTTGACCATTTTCTTCCTTTGTGTGAGAAAATGGGTTTTGAGTTCGAGGTGAGTTCTATGAGCCCGTGGGGTTCTAGAAGGTGAAAAATATATTTTATGCTTAAACCATGTTTGTTTGGATAAAAAGCATGTTTTTATACTTTTTTTCTTAGTTTATTACATAATTCGGGTGTATTGTTATCCGTGGTTTCAAAAAGGTGGTTTTGAAAATGAAGGTTTTATAAAAACGTGTATTTGGAGGTTTGGAGCTAACCCTTGGAGTTGAGTGTCAATTTCTACAACATTTGATAAAATATATTTTTACATGTTTTGGTTTCATGGATTGGATCTCTTGTTTATACATGTGTTGTATAACTTCTTTTGGAAAAAATATTTAAAAAATGTTTTGTTGATCTCCATGTTGATGGATAGATCTATATACATGTATAATGTATATTTGCGAAAAGGTTTTGTAGCTGATGCTACAGTTCGATTTTTAGAAGATTATCTAGATGTACCGGGATGACGGGTATTTGGCACGAGTTGCTCTCGGTATAAGTTCGGAAACGTGCGCAGCATAGGTGCTCTGTACCTTTGGGTTAGTCCCCGTAAATTGAGTTGGGTGCTCTGTACCCTCGGGTTGTCACCCCTAAATTGAGTAGTTACATTATGGAGCTCCGTATAGAACCTGTATGTATCTAATCGGTCCCATGATGTATGGGGATTAGATACTACACAGTGGTCTATCGTTGTTACCTCTGTCGTGTGATAGAGTCAGTACTCATATTCTTCTTCTTTTCCCATGATGGTACATTCCGTGAGGAAACAACGTTTTCGATTACTATTTTTTCTTAACTATGATTGGTTATTTGCAATATTTACATTACATGGTTTGAAGGATGAAAATAGGATTTTATGTTAATGAAACTGTTTTGGGAGACTTGTGTGGTCTGATGGGAAAACTTGGGGTTTGTGAAAAACCTTTTTGGGTTGTGGTTGAGTTTAGCTCCCACTCATATGGTTG
>JAULJZ010035246.1:0-14843 GCA_032270985.1 Heliamphora pulchella
TTAATCCTGAGAATCACATAATTAAAAAATCGTTAATTATGATGAGCAAAATTTTGAATTTATTTTAATTTGGTTCCATCTACCATTTTAAAAATAAATTCGCCAGCAGCCTGGTAACTTGTGAATAGCATGCATTCAAACCATTCAATCATTGGCCGATTTCATGTGCCCCTTGTAATCTTGTATTTTTTTTTATGTCACGGTTAATTACCCAAAAAATATACATTAGCCGATTTGAGGGGCTGTACCGCTACGCTTCAACCTTGGCTCCAGATGAGAATTCCAAAGCAAGACGGTTGGAATGGGGTTTTGAACCTGCTATCAGGGGTAAACTCATATATTTAGAACTGCCTACATATGCTCAAGTCATACGAGCCGCCCTCTTGGCAGAAGCCGAAATGGTAGAATCAAGGAAAGTTTGGGGACAAAGAAAGGGGAACACTGGAAGCGGGGGGCCCCTCAGAAATAATCAGGGCTTCACGACTACCAAGCCATACGCGTTAGTTGGGGGATCTTGACATAACAAGGGAAAAACTATTACTGGCCTAGTTTGCTTTGGGTGTAGCTAGCCAGGGCATAAAAAGTCAGAGTGTCCTCATCTTGGGGGCAGCTGCCGCAACAATAGAGACAGCCTCAGCCTTACGAATACCAACAACACCAAGAACCCACGCAGCCACAAAAGAACCAGCCATAGTTTGGGAATGCACGATCCGCGGGTAATGTTCAGAATGTGAGAGGGACACCAATACAGAATGTGAATCAAGGGCCACGAGGGCCAATCAACATACAAAATGAGAGAGTAAGGCCAATGCCGAAGGTAAACCAGGGGCTGCGTGGGCCATTCAATTAAGGAGCTACATCTGGGAATTTTAGGATTGGGTACGATAACAGGCTAGGAGGGGGAAGAGTCATCACCCTGCAAGGAGAAGAAGAGGGTAATACTCAAGTTATCCAAGGTACGTATGTACTATTCAATACCCTGGTAAAAGTTCTATTTGATTCTGAAGTATCCCATTCGTTTATTTCAACATCCTTCATGAGAGCACTGCACATTAAACCAGAAATGTTAGATCAGGCCTTAGACGTAGCAATCTCGATAGGCATACAGACCAAGGTAGATAGAATCTGCAAATCTTGTGCATTAAGAGTAGTAGACACTTACCTGTTATGCAACCTACGGGTAATGGACCTAGTCGGGTACGATGTGACTGTTGGCATGGACCAACTTTCGGCACATCGAGCCCTTATTGACTACCACCAAAAGAAGATATGAGCTCAGAATAGCGAGGGGAAGGAGATATGAATCCAAGAGGAGCGAAGAGAAAACCTCTCACCAGCCAATCACGGAACACGGAGAGCGGACAATTTTATAGGTAGACTAGCCAGCCTGCTAGCTGACACAGCTACTCAAGTTGAGAAAGAGTTACCTCAAGTAGTATGTGAATATGCGGATGTTTTCCCCGACGAGTTACCTGGATTACCACCCCATCGGGTGATCGAATTTACAATAGAGCTCCAACTAGGCACTGCCCCAATATCAATTGCTACACACCAAATGGCACCTGCAAAACTCCGGGAGCTCAAAGAGCAATTACTAGAGTTAATGGATAAGGGATTCATCTGCCCTAACACTTCACCTTGGGGGCGCCAGCGCTACTTACCAAAAAGACGCACGGGACTCTAAGACTTTGCATTGACTTCTTTTTTGGGTAATTAATTGTAGCATAAAAGAAAGAAAAGAGTACAAAATTACAAGGAGCATACCCCAGGCCTTACAAAACACCACCAGAAACAAAAACTTTGCATTAACTACCGGCAGTTGAACAAGGTCACAGTAAAAAATCGGTACCCACTTCCCCGAATCGATGACCTCTTTGATCAACTTCGAGGATCAACCTACTTCTTCAAGATAGATCTCCACTCATGGTACCACCAGCTCCAAGTTAGAGAGGAAGACATCCCCATGACAGCCTTTAGGACAAGGCATGGACATTGCGAGTTTGTGGTCGTGCCTTTTGGCTTAACTAACGCCCTAGGGGTCTTCATGAGTCTGATGAAAGAACTCTTCCAACGTTACTTGGACCAATTCATGGTAGTCTTTATAGACGACATCCTGGTCTACTCAAAAACTGAAGACGAGCACGAGCAGCATTTGAGAACAGTACTAGGAACACTAAGGGATTCACAAACTCTATGCTAAGGTTAGCAAGTGTGAGTTTTGGTTAAGCGAAGCAAAATTCTTAGGGCATGTGGTGTTAAAAGAGGTAATATCAGTGGATCTTACCAAGGTAGAAGTTGTCATAGACTGGAAGCAACTAAGGAATGTCTTCGAAATTCGAAGTTTCTTAGGGTTAGCTGGATAATATAGGAGATTCATTCAGGATTTCTCTAAGATGACAAGACCAATGACAAGGTTAACTCAAAAGGGAGTAAAGTTCAAATGGGATAACAAGTGTGAAGCATCATTTCAAGAGCTTAAGAAGAGATTGACCAGTGCCCCCATTTTGATCATACCCGAGCAAGACATTAGGTACACTGTATAGTGTGATGCATTGAAGGAAGGGCTGGGATGCGTACTCATGTAGAAAGGAACGGTCATAGCCTATGAGTCATGGCAACTAAGACCACATGAGCGAAATTACCCAACGTATGACCTGGAGCTCGCTGCTGTTGTATTTGCGTTAAAACTATAGTGACACTACATCTATAGAGACAAGTTTGAACTCTTCACCAACCATAAGAGCATGAAATACCTTTTCACCCAAAATGATCTAAACATGAGACAGTGCAAATGGATAGAGTACCTTGAGGATTACAAATTTACCCGAACCTATCATCCTCAAGGCCAATGTAGTGGCTGATGCACTGAGTAGGAAGATAAGCGGAGAACTTGCAAGTATTGTTGTATAAGAATGGAACATGATTGAAGCACTACAAAATTTCTACTTACAGCCCTCAATTCTGGAAGGAGGATCCTATTTTTGCCTAACGAAAGTCAAGTCAGAGCTATGTGAGCGAATACTGGAGGCTTAAAGAAATGACCGAGAGTCGGAGTTTATCCGCAACTACCTAATTGCCCAAGAGTCTAAGCCAGGGTGGACAATAGGCGGACACGGCCAACTACTGTTCCAAGATCGACTTTTCGTCCATGATGTCAACGGACTAAGGGAACAAGTCTTGAGAGAATTTCATCAGTCACCGTTTCTAGTCCACATAGGAGGGACTAAAATGTATCAGGACTTGAAGAACCGTTGTTGGTGGGAAGGTATGAAGCAAGACATAGCTAAATTCTTGGATAAATGCCTCACATGCCAACAAGTAAAGGCCGAACATTAGAGGCCCAAAAGAACTCTACAACCCTTAGAGATACCACAGTGGAAGTGGGATCATATAACCATGAATTTCGTTACAGGATTTCCAAAGTCACCTCAAAGGAACGACAGCATATGGGTCATCGTAGATCGTCTTACAAAGTCTGCCCACTTCTTACCAGTTAAGACAACTGAAAAGCTGGAAGCACTAAGCAGGAAGTATATTCGAGAGATTGTACGCTTATATGGAATACCAGTCTCCATCGTGTCCGATAGGGACCCCCGCTTCACCTCACAATTCTGGCAGAGCCTGCAGACAGCCTTGGGGATGAAATTATGTTTTTTTTAGCATAGCCTTCCACCTACAGACAGATGGCCAGTCATAACGCACTGTCCAAATACTGGAAGATATGCTCCGAGCTTGTGTCATAGATTTTTAGGGGAGTTGGGAGAGACGTTGTGACGCCCCGTCATCCGGGCACGTCGGGATATACCTAAGTATAGATAAGGAGAATATTTTAGCCATTCATTCATATTTAAATATCATAAATATTACATCATTAAGAGTCCTAAACTAATTAAAAGTACATAACGATTATAGTTTCATAAAAAAATTCAACAAAAATTACAATAAGCCCGTGAAAACTGAACAAAATGACCAAAAAGGTTAGACTTCAGTTTCTTCAATTCGCATTGTCGAGGTCTGCTGGTCCCCGCCACTCACCTTGCTCTTCAAAACCTCCTTCTTCTTCAGGTGCGATTTTCTCAAAAAGCTTTTCTTCCTCACATGTGGCACGAATGCCATGAGCCAAATCCCAAAAGTAAACTCCCTAAACCTTTTAACCAAACTTACAACAAAATATCTTACAATGCATATCGTATACACCCAATACAATTTAAGGCCAAGGAGATAGATAAATTTAACATTTACGACTGGGTAACCATATAGAAGAATAATTATGCAAGTGTGTGATGCAAATGAATGCGATGCAAATGCCCAACCCGACATACATCCAGAACCATAACATGAATTCCATGCTGGGAATTGCAGAGTAGACTTTATGGGAATTTGAACACCAAACCTATCCTCGCCTTGTTGCGAAAGGTAAATGCTCACCTTGGCTTCATTCCTTAGTCATTTTACTCAATGGCAACGGCATGGGGGCGGGCCAATGACATCCTTATCCTCCAGCCAACCAAAAATGTGCAATAACTCACATTAAGGACCAGGATGCTGGTTTGGCGTCAACCCAAAGTCTAGATAACAAACAAAAATTTTAGGTGGCACTTCACATCATTCAGAATACCAAGATGAGGGATTTTGAACCTCCATAATTGGGCTCTCTCCGTAGTTACCACCGCAGTGGGATTAGGTCCGCCGAATTAAGCTCTCTCCGGAATTACCCTTCAAAACATCGTGGCAATAGGGTTTAGGTCCGCCATAATTGGGCTCTTTCCAAAATTACCACCGTAGTGGGATTAGGTCCGCCAAATTAGGCTCTCTCCATAGTTACCCAACTTGCTCGTGTCGACTCCACTTTCATAATATAACGATAACTCAAGGATCGACAGAAACCAAAGAGACATATACCCAACAAATATGACCGAGGTACAAAATAACCAAAATCAATGTACAAGATGCATCCCACAAGATGCCCCCAAGTGCAATGTAATAATGCTTATGGTACAACAACTCGTATCTTGAAATACAACTTAACAATAGCATGGTATGAAACTAAACATGGCATGACGTACAAACCAACATAGCATAAAGTACAAGTCATTAAAGCATAAGGTACAAGCAATGCTACAATTCACGTGACATAGATTCAACCTATCGACGTAGACTTTATTCATCAAATTGTCACTTTCATACACCAATAATTTACATAATTTATTTAAAATCCATATCTTAAAGTCTTACAATGTGACATGCCACTTACACACTTAGCCAAATTTAAGTGAATGTTCAAGCGTTAAATTTAAATTTATAATAGTATTTTGGGCACCTAAATATGGAGTTAAGTTCTTATTTTTGGACACCAATTAGATAAAAATATTTTCTATAACTTTTATATTTAACACTAAGATCAGATCCTAGGGCAAATGGGTCATTTATACCAATTAAGAGAAAACTATTTAGCACTTTACAGAGAAAAGTACAAAATTTGGGCCTCTGTTGGCCTCGATTTTGGGGCATCAATGCAAAGGCTATGAGTCTGATTTTTAGGTAGGTTTTGGTTTAAGGTGTCCCCTACAAGTTTCATGTTTTGTTCTAAGGCTAATTGTTTGGAACAAATTGATGATTTTGGCCATTTTATAAAATGGGTTCAGTCAGCATTAAAAGGTTCAACATAATTGGTTTTTAACAGAAAATGCACAAGACCTTTGGGGGACCATCCGAGGGTATTTTAGGCTGATTTGTGGTCAGTAAATATTTTAATATGTTATCTACATTTCTCATGAAAACCATTTTTTGATTTGGCTATTAAAAACATAGGTTTTTGGTCCTATAAAAACATGTGACAGAGAGCTCTGTCAGTCACTTATTCACAACAGTGACTTTAGGGAAGGTTGTGACCTATCAAGACTTCATATTGTTGGCTCACTTTTGGTGGACAGTAAGATAATTATCTACAAGTTTTATGTTTTGACCTAAGCTCGGTTTTCACTCAAACCTAGGGTTTTTATGTCTGCAGTACAGAGTGATCAGAATCTGACACTCTTTTGTAAAAATGGCGTATCTAGAGTTCTACCCAAAGAAATCACTTCAAACCAATTTTGTATGAAAGAGAACGTAAAACGTTAGGTCTGGACTTAAAAGTGACACTTCGATCATTTTTCTACAATTAGTTATGATAGTTTAAAGTTCGTGGCAGAAAGTAGGATTACACAAAAAATCTGGTCATTTAGGGTTTCAGTGTCTTAGCTTAAGACATGTTTAGATTTAATGTATTTTCTTTACATGCATGTAATGTATTTATACATATCAAAGTTTCAGACCCTATTCAAGCCATTAACTCAAAAATAATTACATGTAAACACATCCAACACTAGATTACTCATGAACAGCCCCTAATCTTTCCACACGACGCCTTTTTGGGTGAGATCTTGGTTCTTATTTTTAGGAATGTTTATAGAGATGGATTGAGGGGTATTTTATAAGAGAATGGCAGATGGTTTAAGGAACTTACTTACTTGTTTTGAAGATCTGAGAGTAGAGAATAGCTAGATGACTTGGCTTTACTGTGTCCTTGGTCTCGAAGAACCTCTTATTCTTGGATCCTCCTTATTCTTCTCCTCCTTTCTTCTTTGGAACTTGGAAGAACACATGGAGCCCTAAGAATTCTAATCTCTCTCTCTCTCTCTAATAACTGAAAATGGTGGTGGTGGAGGGTGTTTTTTATAGAGCCTCATGGTGGTGGAAGTAATGATGGTGGTGGAAGTGATGTAAGGCATGCACAAGGTTTGATTGGTGGAGGCAAGAGGTGGCATGTGATGTGGAAGAGAAAGATGACAAGGGGGCTGGGGATTTCAACCAAGGGTGTTTGGGTGCTCCTAAAATTATATTTTGATTTAATTTGGAGTTTAAATGATGTATTGGTACTTTATTGTGCAAGAAAATGCTTAAAATATTAATTTTCTGTATCTTTTAGTGTCTTAATCTACTGAAACCTATTATTTTAGTGTGTTCATGATTAATTTAGTATTCCCATGAATTATCATAATTTTTATAGCAATTAATTAAATGGGTATAAGCTTTTAAGTCAAATTAAGCTAGTTTGATAAGAATTGACTTTTTGACTTATTTATTGTGTAGAAACTTTAAATAATGATTTGTTTGCTATTTTGACCTATATTATTATATTATTATGTATATTACTTGTATAAAAAGTCTTGGGTCAATGTGGTGGCTAGCTCAAGTGGTTCTGAGCTGCCTTGCCCCACGTCTCACCCAGGGTTCAAACCTTGGGGCCCCATTCCCCACTTAACTAGCAAAAAAAAAATAGTCTTAGGTCATAATAATGCTTAATTCATACAATTTTTTCTCACTGGTGAGCTAAAAAGGTAAAAAGTAACTTTTTATGCACAAATTCCAATGTGGCCGGCCATGCAAGGGTACTTTTATTATTTTTATTGTTATTTCTCTTTTGCTATTTAATTGTATCTAAATACCTGATTTAGGGTGTCCACGTGTCAAAATTTGAGTTTTTAACACTTTCTACTGTACTATGAGCAAAATGGTCATTTTACCCCTAATTATGAGAATTTTTTATTTTTAATCTTATATTTCGTATTATTTACTTAATTTATGATGTTAGGAGTCTTCTCTAAGTATTAGGGCTAAGCCTTTGAGTATCTGGTCTTTCTAGGGTTTTCGAGTCGAATTAGGATTTTGGGATGACTTAGGGTTTCTATCCTTCTAGCGACCTAAGATTTTGTCAACTAATCGTTGCTAATACTAGGATTTGGGCTGGATCGCTACACAGGTCGTTACAAACCCGGTTGTTACAAACATCTTCCACTGGTCGAATTCGTCTATAACAACAGCTACCAAGCTAGTATTAGCATGCCACCCTACGAAGCTCTATACGGAAGACCATGCAGGTCACCCATTTGCTGGGCAAAAGATGGGGAAGCCAACATCTTAATACCAGACCTAGTGCAAGAGGCAATAGAAAAGATCAAGTCAGTTCAACAACTGAAGGCCGCCGCACAAAGCAGACTGAAGAGTTATGCGGGCCAACGGCAAATGCCCCTCGAGTTCAACACAGGGGATCATTTATTTCTGAAGATCCAATTGAAGAGAGGAATTATACGCTTTGGAAAAAATGGGAAGCTTTCTCCACGATACATCGGACCATTTGAGATCCTGGCCAGAGTAGGAGCAGCAACCTACCGTCTCGCCCTGCCCACGCAGCTCGCAAACATTCACAATGTGTTCCACGTCTCCATGCTACAAAAATACAAACCCTATTCGGCACACATCCTCAACTAGGATGAGCTTCAGCTAGACGAAGACGCAACATTCGAGGAGAGACCAGTGAGGATTCTCAATAGGAAGGACAAGGTCCTCCGAGGGAAGACAAAACCACTTGTGCGAGTTCTTTGGAATCACCACAGAATTGAGGAATCAACTTGGGAGCGAGAAGTGCAATGAAGACAAATCACCCGCAACTATTCCCAAGAGGTACGTTATAAAATGTCGAGGACGAAATTTGTTTTAAGGGGGTAGATTGTCAGGGCCCAATATTTTTGGTTGTCGAGATGGGGGCAATGGTCAACGAAAGTAAAATAATCAGAAGAGGTTAAACGAGATAAGGGCCAAAGCCATAAAGTTAAATCCAAGAAAAGATCATGGATCCTAGAAAGATAAGAAATAAGGCCTAAATGTAAACTCAAGACCAAAAAATTAGAATAAGTCCAATCCCAATAAGAAGGCCCACATAAAATTCTAAAGCCCAAGTCTTTACTCGAGCCCAACACATGAGACCATAAACATTAATTTCAGTTCAACAAGAGTTTAGTTCAAGCCCTTTAGAACTTAAACCAAGCCCAACAAAAAACAGAACATTGGCCCAAACTTTGACCCAATTACTTAATTAATTAAATTTTGAATTAAAATAATACAAAATAATCAAAATAAGAAAAAAGACCATTTTGCCCTTGCATGGCCAGTTGGTGGGAGCTTGGTGACATGTGTCAAAATTTTGCTATTTGAAAAAGAAGTCCCACGATGACAAGTTTGAAAATATAAATAAATAATATTGTCAAGTCAAATCAAAATATAAATAATATGTATGTAATATAGAAAAAATTAAATTAGGAAAAATAAAAATACTACAATATTAAATCAAACCAAGTAAAACCTAGTACACCAAAATTTAAATTTAAGCTAAATTGACACGTCTTTGTGAAAGAGCTTAATCTAACCAAACCTTCAATGCATAAATAATTAAATAGTTCAAATAAAATCTAAAACAGTGAGAATGGTATACCTATTCTAGAAATAATAAACTAACCCTACATTAGTCAAAAAGTTAGTAAAAAGATATATAAAGTCAATTTTTGGGGCACTTTTCTTAACATTGTTGTATTAATACATTATGAAGCCTTCAATATAATAGCAACAAAATACCAAATTCTGAAATTTGTCCCATCTCCTAGCCTTAGCCGAAATCCTCTAGTGCTTGGACGAAGAATGACAAGCTTTTGTCATAAGCCTTGTCATAGAAGAAACACAGGCTCTCTTGGTGGCAACATCATCACACCCACTAAGCTTCACTCTATAAAACCAATCCACCACCACCACTCCATGACCGAACCTCTAAAGGGATCTCCCCAAGTTCTAAAAATTCAGTTGCTAAGTGTGAGAGTGAGGGAGAGAAAGAAGAAAAGAAGAATGAGGAGGATCAAGAAGAAAAAGGAAGGAGGACATCAAAGCCAAGTCCTATTCTTCTTCATCAACCTTAGGATTAAATCTCCAAGTAAGTAACTTTCTAATCCACTCTCTCAAACCCCTTCAAAATTTGTCCCAACCTCACGTCAACTAATGCTTAAACTACAAATCAAGAACAAGAACAAAAACACATGAAAAAGACGTCATAGTTGGGAGTTACGGAATGTTCTTGAAGTTTTGTGATTTTTTAAGTGGTTAGATGTATGTATCATTGAGTTTTGTGGCTAATATATGTTCTGGATTCTCCCCCACTCCCAAGGGGGGTTATGTGGTTCAGTTTGTTTAGTATCGTTGTTTTGTTTGGCTGGTGATGTAACTACCTAGGGTATGCCCCTTGAAATCATGTACATTTTTCTTTTCTTTATACTACAATTAATTACCCAAAAAAATATATATGTTCTGGAGTTTAGATAAATAAATATATACCACATGCATGCAAAGAAAATTGATCGAAGCATGACCCACAACATGCAAAGTGGCTAGAAACCAAGTTAGACCTGAGATTTGTAATTTTGAGCTCTCTGCCCTGTGCTTTGAAAAATCATAACTAATTATAGAAAAATGATCTGAGTGTATTCATTATATCTAGACCAAGGTGTTTATGTTATCTTTCATTCAAAATATGTCTGAACTGATTTGAGTAAGTAGAACTTGAGATATAGTGTATGAGACTTGTACCTTGCCATGATAGTATTATTCTATGCTTACGAAGTTGTATTTCGAGATAAATATTAAACCATTGTGGCAATTATTGCATTTGCACTCATAGCATTTTGGTGTCTACCGTGTATGTACTAGTGTGGGTTTAGGAATGTTAGAGTCAACGTTTCTACGATTCTAAGTCTAGGGCGTCCCTGGTTGCCGAGTTATGAATTGTTTTGAAATGTATTTCATGTGAACACCTTGGGTGCGTCCCTGGTGTATGAAATTTGATTATGATGAAAATTATGTATAATTAGAATTGTTTGGCACCATGTGTTCGTCGCTAGTATTCTGACTTTCGTAGTTTACACTTCAAAGTTGACACTAGCGAAGGCATCATGCTTCTTAAGGTTGGTGACATTGGTATTGCCCTTGTGTGGCGTTGGCCCCTACACTATTGTGATTGAATAAAATAGTTATGTTATGTAACCAGGCAAAGTAGTTATTATTCACAATGAGGAGTTTTGGTGATGACTTTAGTGTTCAATTTGTCCAGAAAGTATGTTCCTTAAAATTCCTGGGCAGGAGTTCACTTTATCAGTTGTGCAATTTGGAAGTTAGGTTGTGGTCATATACATCTTATGCATTTACATTGCACTACCTGTATATTGATGGTATACTTAATTCATGTCTGACAATGTTATGCTCAATCTATTTAACTGGGGGCATGGTAGATTATGTGAGGGTTGACTAGGTAGGATTTTAGAGTTTACTTCTGGGTTTCGACTGACGGCGTTTTCGCTACAGGTGAAGGGAATGAGTTACCAAAAGGGGAGTATCACGAAGAGCCCGAGTATTTGGAAGAAGAAGGTTACAATGAGCCTCAGGGATTTGACATCGCTTATGGGGAGCAGTAGAATTTATCTTCTAGTCTTCCTTTTGTCTTTTAGTTTTTTATCTAAGATACTATGTTTCGTTTTGCTGGATGACTGTAATATTTATACTTAATTTAATGGTTTGTGAGGCACTTGAACTAATTTATTCAATTAAGTACTCTATTTACCTATAATGCACAGGTAGAACAACCCTAATTAAATATCAATATATGTCTTTAACATTCCCAAAAATTGGGGCATTACAGTACTTTTTTTTTTGGCTTTCCCATGGGTTCTTTATGTATCTTAGGTCCTGTGTTTTCACTTATCCAAAACGGAAGAAATCCCGATGATAAGGATGCTGGCTCCTTGGCTTATCATTTTGTGAAGTTTTATTGTTCTGCTTCCTAGCTATGAGGGATGTTCATAGCCTTTTCCCTTGTTCATAAGACTTGTGTATATTGCTCTCTTATCCTAGCTATGGGGGTTGTCCATAGTTTATGTTTTGTGATACTTCCTTGCTGGTTCACTGTTGGGTGTTGCGGTTTTGGCCTTCCTTGGTGGCAGCTTGATTCCTGTGAGACCTTGGCTCGTTTTCTTTTTTCGGCGTTTTTGGACACGCGTTACGTGTTTTCATTTGAGCATGCTTTTATTGCTTTTGATGCATGATCAGGCTCAAATATGCATGCGGGGTAAGTTCCCGGGGCCATGGCCGTTGTGGCACGAATTTTGAAAAATTTCAAAAAAAGATATTTTGGAGGCTTATAAATATCTGGAGTTAGATATTTTTCATAAAAATATTTTTGAAAACTTCTCTAACAAGCTTTCTGTTTTCTCTCTTCCTTCTCTCTAAGTTCTCGGGGGCCCGGGGTTCGATTTTTAACGATCCAACAGTGGATCCTTGCTATTGGCACTGTGGGCTACGCAACCTTCCGATCAGATTTTAATTTCGGCAAGGCTCAATTTTGCACGTGGTTCGAAGTATCGAGTTTTGAACTCACTGAGGTAGGATTCTAGACCTGAATGTTTTATAAGGGTGCTACGTGTAATCGGGTGTCTTTTTACCGGTTGGTTTGCTATAGATCTGATTTTCTGTAAAGTTACGTTTTTGGGTTAAAAACCTATTTTTTGGCAATTTTGTGGATGGAATCGGGTGCCGGGTGTTTCTGTGGTGGTCTTAGTAGTAGGCCGAGGCGTGTGCATGTCCGAGGGTGTTGAATCGGGGTTTGGAGGCTTCGATTTGAGGTTTGTAGGTTGAACCCGTAGCTAAAAATAGTTTCTAGGCTTGTTCAATCGACTGGACCTATGAGTTCAGTCGACTGGATCATAGTTCTTGTGGTTCAGTCGTATGAACACATGGGGTCAGTCGACTGAACCGTGCGTTGAGGCGTTTTGATGGTTTCCTAGTGTGTTTTTTAGTCGACTGGGAGTTGAGTCCAGTCGACTGAATTCTGGGTTGTTTGTTGGTGGTTCGGTGGTTGGGTTTTGGTTTCTAATTGGTGTCCTTTGGTATTCAATTGATTAATTTATGAAAATTAGTTGATTCAAATACCATTGGGTCCCTTTTGGGTTTGGTTAATGGCGTTGTGGTTTTGGGGGTCGTGTGGTGGCCTCGAGTGTTTATGTGATGCCGTCCTCGGGTGTGACGTGCATGGTTGGTTTAAGGTTTGTGGCACGGTTGTGTGAGTGTTGGTTATGTGCGCGGCGTGTGGGTTCGTAGTTTAGTTAAAGGTGGGGTTCCAGTGAGAATCGTCTTGTGGAAAGCTCAGGTGTTGGCTTTCGGGTTGGATGTTGGTTGTCCTGGTGTGTGGGTGGCTCGTTCGGGTATCGGATGACGGTGTGTGGCACGTGATGTTTTATTGGGTTATCTAGCGTCATTATGTGGAATGTCGTGTTTATATGTGCTTTGTGCTTTTAGAACTATGGATAGTTTTATTTGGTACATGATAGTCGAATAAGTGGCCTTCTATGGTCTTGAAGCGATTAGGGCTTCGGTTTGTAAATGCATGTGTTATGCTCGGTGTTATCCTGTAGTTTCAGTATTATCCTGTTGTATGTATTCGGTGTTAATTCATTAATTTCAATTTTATCCTGTAATATGCGGTCTTATTTCGTGGTATGCGGTCTTATCCCGTGGTATAATCTGTGGTCGGCGGTTCCATCCCGTGGCTTACGGTAAAGTTTGCGATTTTACCTCATGGTGTGGTTTGCGGTTTTACCTCGTGGTCTATGGTTTAACCCCATAGTATATGGTTTTATCCTGAGAATGTATGTTATGTACGGATCTTTATACCAGTGTTTGGACTGGGGTTACAGCTTGTGAGCGCCGATTTTACGCATTTGTATTGCGTTTTGTTAGAGTTGAGGTCTCTCAGTCTGAGAGGGTACATGGATTGCATGAAATACATTGTGAGACGGATAGACCAATTTTTTTAAAACTGTTTTAAGAGTCGCGTGGATTGCGATCTAAAAATCTTTTTTCAACTATTTTTGGGCTCCTGTGAGTGAGTCAAATGATGGTTTGTATCCTCACTTTTCCGTTTGCATGTGTAAATATTTTCAAGGCTTAAAAGAGAGTCTAAAACTGCACCTCGTTTTGTCTAGCATGTTTAGCTTATACTGCATGCCTGTCTAGTTTTTGCTGAGCCTTGGCTCACGGTGTGGGGTTTATTTTTCTTCAGGTACCGATCTCTAGTTGATCTGGAGGTGCTGGAGAAGGTGGATGAGTGTAGTCTTCCCTTTTGTTAGTTTTGTTACATATATGTTGTAACATATTTTCTCAGCGTTGCAGCCTTGTAATGTATGCCGTTTGACGCTTATATACAATGCATGTATGGTTTACTTGAGAGTGTTTTCTCGGGCTGGGTGTTGTGGTTATTTGTTTATGGGTGTTTCACGTGGCCCGGAGTTTGGGGCATGACAACTTGGTATCAGAGTTCTGGGTTCGAAAACCTAAGAGCCGTGGAAAGAGGTTGCATCACCTTATGAGGTTGATTGCGTGTGGTTGACTGCATGTGTTTAGATGTTTTGATAATGTGAACGTGATAGCATGCGGGTCATATGCGAATGATGTGTATATGTTAGCATGGAGGTTGAATCTTAGGAGTGATAGTCTTGCCTTTGGGCGTCTGGGATAACAAACTTGGGAGCCAAGTTAGAAACGCGTTTAGCTGACGTGATTTCTAATAGAAAATCTGAGTAGGTTATCCAGATAGACGTGTCATTTTTGTTGGTTCTCCTCGATATGTGGGGTTTGTTTAGCATGAACCTATGTGGCTATGTGTTAGCATGCTAGGTGTTTAGCGTTTATGTTCATGCTAGGTACTGCATCTTATACGTTGTTTTCTTTCATATAGACGTGATGTCTGCGAGACGAGGGCGAGGCCGTGGTTGAGGCCGTGGCCGTGCTGTTGGCCAAGGGGATGTTCCTATCCCTGATGCTGGAGATACAAATGCTCATCTAGGACCAATGGACTCGACGGAGTTGTTGCATGTGCTGGTTGGCTCTATCCAGCAGCTGGTTGAGACCTCTAGAGGTGAGGCTGTTAGGGAGAG
>JAULJZ010035257.1:0-37406 GCA_032270985.1 Heliamphora pulchella
ATGTTTATCTTATGGTTGTATATCTTATGAATGCTTGCATATGTGGTTGGATATTGAATATCTTATGGTTGTTTTATAAATGTATATGAATGTTAACTCAAAATTTGGAAGATATTTTATGAAATAAGTTTTCAAGTATGATTGAAATGGAATTTAATATCTTCATATCTTTGCATATTATAAGGGGGAGTTATTCAACTCTCACACACAGTTTATTATTTCATGCTTATTGACAAGGGAAACTTTATTTAGCTTTCCTACATTTTTTTGCTATGTGTTTGTCATCATAAAAAATAGAGAGATTGTTGGCCTAACAAGGCTTCAATAACCGTTTTGATGATAACAAACCTAAGTATCTAATTGTGCAAATTGAGATTGTTTATAAAAAATACATAATTAGCACAATCAAATATACAAAATGGAAGCCATGACGCAAGTTTCAAATCAAATACTTTGATGACAAGATTTTGGAACAATGCAAGAATTGATAAAGTGCAGGATTGAAGAAAAGTTTTGAATTTCATTTGTAGGACCTTTATAAATTCACTAAAACTCACGGATATATTTTTTGAAGCTCATAGGATTCCTAAAATATCTTTAAAATATTTTTTCAAAACATAAAGAGATCAAAACCTTTTGGAAAATCAAAATTTTGGATTTTTAGCGTTCCAATCGACTGAAAAAGGTATGTCAAATAAGCTTTGAGATTCAACACAGTCCAATCGACTGAAGGCTGGTCCAGTCGACCGAACGAGCTTATCCAGTCGACTAAACAGGCTAAATTTTGAATTTTTGGCTGAAACGGCTAGTTTGACATTACCATACATAGCCCAACGACTAGTCTACGATTGAGGCCTATAAATAGAGCCCTTGAACTCTGGTTTTATTCATTCAAAGTCTCTCAAACATTCTCTCTTATACACTCTTTATTTGAGCTTAATTCTCTTGAGTTTTTCATTCATATTTTTTAGAGAAAAGATTTTTAGATTTCTCTATGAACTTCATTGATATATTCCTTGAGAAGTGAGTTAAAATTTTCATTTCTTATACTCATCTGCTCATCGTAGGAGCATTCCTTTGTACACTTTCTTGTAATTCTATTGTTCTTGAGAAAGGTGTTTCTCAAAAGAGGCTAATTCGCCTATAAGGATTGAAATACTTGAGAATGGGATATTCTCAAGAGAGACTACTTTGCCTAAACTAAGGAGAGAAGCTACTCCGTCTATTGAAGGAGTGATAGTGAGAAATCCTCATAATGGTTTGCTTGAGGTAAGGACGTAGACTGTTGCGTCGAACCTTGTAAAAATCGTGGTGTCATATTTCTATCTTGCTTACTTCTCACTTTATTATATTATTATTTATTGTTGCATCACACACATCTTCTACACTTAAATCATTCACTATTACAATCCATTCTTGAATTTTAAAATTTTAAAATAAGAAAAGTGTTGAATCTTGTAATTTCATCTTTCAAATAAGAAATCTTAAATATTGAGAATTGAAATATATTTGCACTTTAATTGTCAAACTAAAGATTTTGAATCTTGTGATTTCACTTTTCAAACAAGAACTTTTAAATATTTTGAATTAAAATAAACTTGAGCTTTAATCTTTAAACAAGAAGTTATACTTGAAAATATACTTGTGAATTAAAAATTCATAAATTTGTATTTAAATATTTAAACTAAAATTTTTAAATATTCAATTCACCCCCCCCCCCCCCCCCCCCCCCTCTTGGGTTTACACACATACTATCACACGTATTAGCGATTTCTGTAATAAGCAAACCTCATAATCTCAAGACCATATGCAATTATGGAAAATCAGCAACGATTTCTGTAATTTTTATAAAATACTGAATTATAGTTCACACCGCTAAAGAACTATAATTGCACTCTGACCCATAATCTCAAGACCATATAGCATTGAGCTCCTGTTATTAAATGCTAACAATTTCTCCCCACGTTAGGATTCTCGATACCCGCCAATTAAATTTAATTACTAACAATTTAATTTAATCGGCATCTTGATATTCCTTAAACCATTCAGCTTAACTTATTTGACCGCCGGATAATCAAATCCACCTGTAGGGTTTGGTCCGGTCAAAACTTATAAGCTTTTTCTTAAGGGGGTATCGTCAATCCTGATTTTTTAAGATGTGAATTCCGTCAATAATTAATATTACCATATAAATAATACCACCATCCAACTCACCAGAAATATAGAGTCATATAAGATCGCACCATCTAATGAATCAAAACAACGAATATTAAATATATGTAAATCAATAATTATTTCAGGATTAAGAGGATAAGCACTATTCATAATAACATTGGGGTGTAAATTAATTTATATAGTCCAGTATAAAATTAATTACCCCAAATGTCCCGTTCAATACACACAAAGTGTACTGGCACAGAGAGTTGAAATAATAGACAACGCTATTATCTATTCCCCGTAACCAAGACAGGTCTACTAAAATTCTGTGCCACAGCCATACGGATGGTATGTCCATTTTCATCTAAACTGTGAACATAAAACTCATATTCTGCAAGAACTTAAAATCTGATCTTCTGTGTGCAAGCCGTACTCTACACAACAAATTAAATACTATACAGAATATCGAACATATATGCATAATATTAAATAAATGATACACATACATTACTCATAAAGATTTTAATAAAATAAAAAATTAATTTTATTAAAATAAAATTAAATACTAAAAACATGGTTTTCAGTATACCAACCTTAATATGTCCTTTGGCCAAAATAAAAATTCTGGAAAATGAAGACAATGATAATCCATCTTATCTTTAGTGGTTAGTTACAGATGTACATATTTTGAGTTGCATTACTGCAACATTGACTCCTTTAGTCTTTTCATCTATTCTTCATTTGAAACATAGCCATGAGGTTTGGACAGCAATTGAAAAGAGGTTCACTTCTTTTTCGATCTCTCATATTCTTCAACTAAAAAATAAACTTCAAAACGTCACAAAGAAGTTCGAAACAGTTGAAGAATATCTTTAACAAATTAAAAACATCTCAAATCAATTGGCTATATCTGGTTCTCTAGTTGGAGACATGGATTTGGTTCTTCTCACACTAAATGGTTTACCTGAGGAGTATTACTCTTTTAAGACAAGCTTTCGTATAAGATCTAAATCTATTTTGATGGAAGCCTTCTCCTCTTTGCTATGTGCAAAAGCTATACATGTTGAGGCCAAATGAAAATCACCTGACTCTGTTGCATATGCAATGATCTCTTCCAACTCAAAGACACCACAAGTGCAGTATCCCCACTCTCCTACTGATCAATCTTCCTCGAGTTAGAATGGATGAAGGCCTTATTTTATAAATAATAAAGGATTTCGAGGGAGAAGAAATAGAGGATTTCGTTAGAACTTTCAAAATCCTTTAAGATCTAACTTCGGCATCTAATGCCAGATATGTGGAAGGTTTAATCACACTACTATGGAATTTCGCATTCGTATGGATCCAACCTATCCGTCTCCTCAACCAAACAAAGCTTTCATTGCTTCCTCAACTTCTCCTCACCAAGCAAACTGGTACATTGACTCTGCTGTTATAGAACACATGACTAATGACTTGAACAACTTAAATCTCTATTAGCCCTTTCATGGCTCTAACCAAGTTGTGGTCGGCAATGGACCATCTTTGAATATTCATAGCTTTGGAGATGGTATTCTTCCCACTCCTAAAGGTTATCTCAATCTAAACAAAATTCTCTATGTTCCTGCTATTTCTTCTAATCTCTTGTCTATTCAAAAGCTTGCTGCTAATAACCATTGCACTATTACTTTTGATGACAACTCCTTTGTTATTCAGGACAAGAAAACCAAGGAAATCTTGCGTAAAGGTTACCATTCCAATGGTCTTGTTTTGTTTTTTCCTTCAACATCAAATACATCCTTCCCTAATAACAACAACAAGTCTAATTCTTCTGCTGTTGCACTTCACACTGCTGCAACTTGCAAGTTTGTTGCTTCCACACAGGCCTTATCTTCTCAGCTCAACACTACAACTTTATCTCCTTGACACAAATGATTAGGCCATTCATCATTCTAAAAATTCAGAGTTCTTGCTAAATTTCTCAATTTGTCACATAAAGAGCATCCTAATGTTTGCTTCTACTGTTGTATGTCCAAAGGTCACAAACTTTCTCTTTCAAAGTCCAATATATCTGTCACTAAACCTTTAGCTCTTGTTCACACATATGTTTAGGGCCCTTTTTCAAAGTCTAATGCTGGTTTTCGTTATTATGTTTTGTTTGTTAACCATTTTAGCAAGTTTACTTCGATATTTCCTATGCATTATAAAAGTGAAACTTTCAACAAATTTCTTGAAAACAAGACTTATGCTGAAAATCAATTTATAACACATTGAAAGTACTGCGAAATGATGGTGGAGGGGAGTTTGTTAATTCCAAATTTGACTCTCTTATCAAATCCCACGAAATTGTTCATCAGAGATGTTGTCCTCACACTCCTTAGAATGGAGTAGCTGAGAGGAAACATCGACATATCATTGAAACTACAATCGCACTTCTTGCTCACTCATCCTTTCCTCTTGACTATTGGTTTGATTCTGTTGCCACAACCACCTTCTTAATTAATAGACTTCTTAGCTCTCAATTGGACAATCTCACTCCATATGAGACCCTCTTTCACTCTCTGCCAGATTACCACTTCCTCGGAGTCTTTGATTGCAGGTGTTACCCGTAGTTGAAGCTATACATCTCATATAAGCTTCAACCTAAGTCTATTCCATGTGTTTTTATTGGTTACAACCCTACAATTAAAGGGTATAGGTGCCGTGATCCCCTTATTGGAAATATATATATATATATATATATATATATATATCACGACATGTGATTTTTGATGAGGACTGCTTCCCTTATCATTCTTCCTCCTAGTCTACTTTAGCTACGAGACCTGGTTCGTTTTAACTTTTGTAATGTATATTTATGCGACGTGTTGGTTATTATTTTAATCATTATAGAAAAACATGTTTTTATGTGTTTTGTGCATATGTTGACCTGTATATGAATGTGGGTTCCAATCCTGGTCCTGACAGACATTGCAGCAAAAAGTTGGTGGGCTTTCTCTCTAAATTTGAGCGTGGTTCGGGCTCGATTTTTGACATTCCAGTAGTCGATCCTTGTTATCCTCACCGTGGGCTTTGCGTTCATCTGAACAGATTCTCATTTTAACGACATTAGTTCCTCTCTAGAGTGCAAAGCGTCGAGTTTTTAACTCATCAAGGTAGGATTCTAGACTATCTTGCTTTTGAAAAGGGTGTTATGTGTGATTATATGCATTTCTGCTATTTAAAAATGTATTTTATTGTTGAACTTTGTGTTTAAACCATGTTTGTTGGATGAAAAGGCATGTTGTGCGATCTTGTAGTCTATTACAAAGTTGGTGGACTTGGGTGTGTTCGAGGTTTTTCAAAAGATGAGTTTTGAAAATCGGAAGAGTTATTAAAATGTTTGCGAAAACCTAGTTTAGAGGTTTGGAGCAAACCTTTGGGGTTGAGCCTTGTTTTAAAATGATTCGATTGAGATGTTGGTTAATCTCGATGGCTATATGGAAACTATGATGATGTGCGATTAAATATTTGGTATATAGCTATGCGCGTGCCTATATCTGTTAAGTCATGCCATGCGCCGTTGTAACGAATTGCATATTGGGGTAAGTCGTTGTCCTACGGTAAAAGTCCGTGAGGAATTGAATATTAGAGCAAGTCGTTGTCCTACAGTGAAAGACTGTGAAGAGTTGCATATTAGGGCAAATAGTTGTCCTGCAGTGAAAGACCGAAAAGAATTGAATGATTGAGTTAGTGCTATCCTACGGTGAAAGACCGTAAAAGAGCACGAGATGCATGTGAACATGGATGTTTATGCTTATTATACTGTTGAACGTTATGAAACGATATGAAAACTTTTGGTTTTGGGGAAAAAAACCATTTTGAGGCTCGTGTGAGTTGGATTGTTCATATTATTCATGTTAGCATATTTTACTTTTAATTCGTACTAGTCTATTTTCTATTGGGCTTCGGATCATGTTGTGGGATTTTGAAAACCTTTTTCAGGTGGTTTGGATCATGTGGCTTGATCTTGTGGAGCCAGGGTGGCAGAAGACAAGACTCTTTATTTTGTAGTTTGGTAGTTTATTACCGGTTTTGTTCTTGGTTCATGTAATGATGTATGATTCTTTAATCTTGAAAGTATGTTTTATAAGCCTTGGGGTGTTTGTTTCAATGCATGTATGTTGTATGATCCATGAGAGTAACCTTAGGTTGGTTGTTGTTTCCGTTATCATTGGTTTCAACATTTTACTAAAATTGTGTTCAGTTGTTTCATGCTTTATTACAACGTTTGTGCCTCGATGGAGGATTTTGAGCCTTGTTTAGTAGGTGTTGTAGGCTTGGTTTTTCCTTTAAAACTTTCTGAAAATGCTAGAAAAAGGTTGAAGTGTTGACGAAGAAAAATGGAATTTTTGGAAAATTGGTCCAGAGCCAAACCACTCGACTGACTGCTCGAGCGGTGTCTGTAAATATTCTATTTTTTTATGTTTTGTTAGAAAACCAGTGTCCTTGCAAGGACCGCTCGAGCTATCTTTTGACCGATCGAGCGGTCTGGGTAATTTTTCAAAAATCTTGTTTGATCGGTTTAAAGTTTGGCTCTTGGGGACCGTGACCCTAGTCTCCTGGGTTATTCTTTTGCATAAAATAAACCCTCAGTAGGGCATTTTCCAAAGGTCTTAGCATTCGCTTTAGCATTTTAGTTTTTGACCTGTTTGTGTTCTGGCGATTTTGGTGGATCATGGTATCCGAAAACAGTTATTTGTGGGCATTTTACTTGACCCAATTTTTGGGGCATGACAACTTAGTATCAAAGCTCTGGGTTTGAATACCTAAGAGCCATGAAAAAAGGTAGCATCACCCTGTGAGGATGGTTGTTGTTCTTGATTACATGTGTTTAAATGTTTTGATAGCATGAGTATGATTATCTGTTGAGCATGTGGATGCCGTGTATACGTGAGCATGGGGGTTAGACCTTAGGATTGTTTGGTCTTTCCGTTTGGCGTTTGGATTAACAAACTTGGATGCCAAGTTAGAAATGCATTTGGCCGACATATTTTCTAGCAAGGAATCTAAGTGAGTTACCCAAATTAACTCGTCAATTTTTTCGGTTCTCCTCGACATGTGAGATATGTTTACATGATCTTGAATGGCTATGTGTTAGCATGATTATGTGTTCTATGTTACTAATAACATGATGAATTAAAGCTTATGTTGTTAAATCTTATGCCGTGGTCGTGGTTTGGGCCAAAGGGATGTGCCAATCCCTGATGCTGGGGATGCAAATGCACCCAAAGGATCTGTAGATAGGGTAGATTTGCTGCGTGAGATGGTCGGCTCCATCCGTTAGCTAGCCGAGGCTGCTAGGGGGAGAGAGAGAGTACCTAAGCCGAGGGCGACTGTTGCGATGCGAGAGTTTTGACGTCTTGACCCTCCTACCTTTGTTTGGGATCCCGATCCTAAGGTGGCCACATAATGGATAGTGCTTGTGACAAGGATTTTGGACACGCTACAGATTGTCAAGGACAATTTGAGATTTGCGTTCGCCTCTTTTCAGCTGAGGGGTGATGCGCATGAATGGTGAAAATTTGATAGAATAGTTATGGGAGGCACATGGGATGCGTTCACGAAGGTATTTCTGGAGAATTACTTTCTCGAGTCCTCGAGGGATCTTTATCGTGAGGAGTTGCTTTCCCTCACCTAGGGGGTGCTGAGTGTGGTACAATATGAGGCAGGATTTACTAGCTCATCCCACTTTTCTCAGGACTGCATATCTACTGACGATCTACGGTCAAAGAGGTTTGAAAGGGGTCTGAGGCCCGCGATTAGGGAATAGGTGGTAGGTTTGAGACTACGTCCTTTTACAGATCTGGTGGAGTCGGTAGTCACTATTGAGAACACTCTGATAGAGACTCGTAGACCTAGGGAGGTTAGGGCGCCGTAGAGTGGAGTGAATGCTTAGTCAGGTGGGAGCTCCAACAAGAGGTAGAGGTCCTTTGGCCTTGGTTAACGTTCTTTTGGGTCACAACAGTAGTTTTCTGCACCAACACCTTCGATGGCTTCATTAGGAAGGTCAGAGTAGAGGGAGTTCATCTGTTATGGGTGCTGGTAACCAGGGCATCGGGTGATGAACTGTCCACTGAAGTGACAGTATCAGAGTTCAGTACCTGTTCAGTCACAGGAGACACAGCCACCTATTTGTTATGGATGTGGCCAATCAAGACACATCCATAGGAACTGCCTCAGGGAGGGAGC
The DNA here is from genome assembly GCA_032270985.1 of Heliamphora pulchella. Classification (NCBI taxonomy): domain Eukaryota; kingdom Viridiplantae; phylum Streptophyta; class Magnoliopsida; order Ericales; family Sarraceniaceae; genus Heliamphora; species Heliamphora pulchella. The sequence goes on from JAULJZ010035257.1 coordinate 8,368, forward strand.
GTACAATGCACGACAGGTGCACCAGTTGTTCTGCCCACATAGGGAAGATAGGTATATCGACAGCTACATCAGCAGCCATCAGCTCAGACTTCCAGGGTTATAGAGGGAGGTGCCTCAGCCCAGTTAGTGCGATTGTCCTTAGCATAGGGCTATGGTGGACAAGGTAGGAGAACATAGGGCCGAGTATACGCCTTTCCAGATCCTAGTTCTTTCAAGGCACCGATCGTACCTGATGCTGCAGCTACTACTTCAGTGATTAAAGGTACTCTCTTAGTATATAGATCATGGGCCAGTGTCCTTATCGAATGTGAGACCTAGAACCTTTTCTTTTTGTGTTATTTATATACATGATGTGTTTCTTTCAATATATGAATAGCCTCGATGCATGATTTATGTTTTAAAGTTGTAGAACAACAAGTATATGTGTGTTTTACGCTTTTTTGGGTTTGGCAGAGGTTTATTTGGCTTGTGTTTAGACCGAAAAACCTATTTTACGTCGAAAAACACACTGCCTAGCAGTTCAGTCGACTAGAGGGCTTAGCCCAATCGACTAGACTGAAAATTTTGAGTTCAGTCGACTGGACATGGGGGTTCGGTCGACTGGATAGTACCTTTTTGCCGTGTCTATAAATATCCCAGGGGCTGGAGATATTTGTTAAAACCTTTCTTAGAAGCTAAGTTATCCCTTTTCTCTGCCTTCTCTCTAGCTTTGAGGGTCCGGGGCTTGGTTTTTTGTTGGTTTGTTTGCGGATCTTTGCTGTACACGCCGTATGCATCGCGTTCATCCGGTCGGATTATAGTTCTAACGCCGTTCAATTTTGAGACATCGAGTTCTTGACTCTCCGAGGTAGAATTCTAGACCCTACTGATGTATAAAGGTGTTATATGTAATTATATGTGTTTTCACTGAGTAAAAAATACATCAAATGCTGTTTTCATGTTTAAACCTTAGTTTTTGGGTAAAAGTGGATTTTTATGCCTTTCTTGGTTTTAAACATGTTTCGGATGCGTTGGTATCTGTAGTTTTCAAAAGGAGGTTTGAAAACGAGGTATTTTGTAAAAATGGTAAAAAACGTATTTTTGGAGGTTTGAAGCTAACACGCAGGGTTGAGTCTCACCTTTTAAATATTTTTTTGGAAATGGTTTTAGATCTCCATGTCGATGATTGGATCTCTTTTTATACATGTGTTGTATAAATTGTTTTTACGGGTTTTCGTAGTTAAGCTACGGTGGATTTTTAAATGTTTTCTATAGATGTACCGGGACAGTCGGTATGTTGATATGGGCTTACATGGCTCCTCGGTCAAAGTTCGAAAACGTGCGCAGCGTAGGTGCTCTGTACCTTCGGGTTAATTTTCATAAATTAAGTTGGTCGCCTCTGTGAATGGCGTTGTAGGTGCTCTGTACCTTCAGGTTAATCCCCGTAAATTGAGTCGGTTGCCTCCATGAATGGCTATATGTGAGATGTGATGACATGATCTTAAGTGGCTTTGTGTTAGCATGCTTATAAGTGATATGTCTTTTACGTTAGCAATAACATGTTGTATGCATGCTTATCATGTTATGCTGCTTTCATATAGAATTATGTCCACGCGGGGAGGACGAGGCAGTGGTTGAGGCCGTGGCCGTGGTTCTGGACGAAGGCACGTTCCAGTTCCAGATGTTGGGGATGCTAATGCACCCTAAGGACCTGTTGATGGAGATCTATTGCGTGAGATGGTCGGCTCCATTCAACAACTGGCTGAGGCCTCTAGGGGAAGGGAGAGTGTACCCAAATTGAGGGCGACGGTCGCGATGCGTGAGTGTCACCTTCTGGACCCTCCTACCTTTTCTGGGGATCCCAACCCCATAATGGCCACTGAATGCTGGAGCGGGTCACCAGGATCTTGGATACTCTTTAGATAGAGGAGGATGATCTGAGGGTTACATTTGCCGCCTTCCAGTTGAGGGGGAGTGCTCATACGTGGTGGAAGATTGCCAAGGTTATAATAGGAGGCATTTGGGAGGCATTCACGAAGGTATTTCTGGAGAAATACTTTTCAGCGACTTTGAGGGATTGCTACAGAGAGGACTTCCTTTTTCTGACTCAGGGGATGATGATAGTTATTGAGTATGAGGCAGAGTTTACTAGCCTGTCTTGGTTTGCAGAGGATATTATTCCTACTGATGAGTTTCGTGCAAAGCAATTCGAGAGGGGTTCGAGGCCCGCTATCCGAGACAGAGTAGCAGCATTCAGGATGTAAGTCTTTATAGAGTTAGTGGACACCGCCTTAAAGGTAGAAGATACTCTGAACGAGACGCGTAGAGACGGGAATGTAGGGGTCAGTTAGGATCAGGGACGCGCACATGATTGGGGACGTAGGAACAAACGTCAGCAGACATCTGGTCTGAGTTCTTATCTAGTAGGGTCGTATCAGTCACAGTCTTTTGCATCTATGCCTCCCGTAATCTCAATGGGAAGGTTAGATCAGAGAGAGCATCTTTGTCATAGATGCCAACGGTCAAGGCATCATGCTGCAGAATGCCGTGCCTGTTCAGGCACAGTCACAGTCACAGACACGGGAGATTGAACCAGTGGTATGTTTTGAGTGTGGCCAGTCTGGGCATATCTATAGAGATTACCCCAGAGGAGGGAGCATGCGGAGTACAGCTGGAGCACCTGTTACTCCATCAGCCCAGGGACGCCAGCCATCAAGGTTTGCGAGAGGGGACGCCTCGGTATAGTCAGGAAGATCGTTTATAGTTCAGGGCCACAATAGACAAGCCAGAGCATATGTCCTTGTAGATCCCAGTTCATCTAGAGCACCAGTCGTGCCCGTTGCTGCTGCTACCACTTCCATGACCAGAGGTACTCTTCAAGTCTATAGATCATGGACCAGTATTCTTATCGACAACAGAGCATCGCATTCATTTATATCTTCCACTTTTGCATCTGCATTGGGGTTGAAACCGTACAGGTGGTTTTGACAGGGCCAAACCCTGCAGGTGGATTTGATTATTCAGTAGTCACATAAGTTAAGCAGAAGGACTTAAGAAATATTGAGATGCTGATTAAATTAAATTTTATTGGTGGGTATCGAGACTCTTAACGTGGGGAGAAATGGTAAGCATTTAATAACAAGAGCTCATTACTATATGGTCTTGAGATTATGAGTCAGAGTGCAATTATAGTTCTTTAGTGGTGTGAACTGTAATTCAGTATTTTATAAAAATTACAGAAATCGCTGGGGATCCCAACCCCACAGTGGCCACTGAATGGCTGGAGCTGGTCACCAGGATCTTGGATACTCTTTAGATAGAGGAGGATGATCTGAGGGTTACATTTGCCGCCTTCCAGTTGAGGGAGAGTGCTCATATGTGGTGGAAGTTTGCCAAGGCTACAATAGGAGGCATTTGGGAGGCATTCATGAAGGTATTTCTGGAGAAATACTTTTCAACGACTTTGAGGGATTGCTATAGAGAGGACTTCCTTTTCCTAACTCAAGGGACGATGACAGTTGTTGAGTATGAGGTAGAGTTTACTAGCCTGTCCTGGTTTGCAGAGGATATTATTCCTATTGATGAGTTTCGTGCAAAGCAATTCGAGAGGGGTTTGAGGCCCGCTATCCGAGACAGAGTAGCAGCATTCAGGATGTAAGTCTTTATAGAGTTAGTGGAGACTGCCATAAAGGTGGAAGATACTCTGAATGAGACGCATAGAGACAGCGACAGTAGGGGTCAGTCAGGATCGGGGACGCTCACAGGATCAAGGACGCAGGGACAAGCATCAGCGGACATCTAGTCTGAGTTCTTATCTAGTGGGGACGTATTAGTCACAGTCTTCTGCATCTACGCCTCCCATAATCTCAATGGGAAGGTCAGATCAGAGAGAGCGTCTTTGTCATAGATGCCAACGTCAAGGCATCGTGCTGCAGAATGCCAGAGTCTAGTGCCTGTTCAGGCACAGTCACAGTCACAGTCACAGACACGGGAGAGCGAGCTAGTGGTATGTTTTGAGTGTGGCCAGTCTGGGCATATCTATAGAGATTACCCCAGAGGAGGGAGCATGCGGAGTACAGCTGGAGTACCTGTTACTCCATTAGCCCAGGGACGCCAGCCATCAAGGTTTGCGGAAGGGGGCGCCTCGGTACAGTCAGGCAAATCGTCTACAGTTCAGGGCCACAGTGGACAGGCCAAAGCATATGTTCTTGTAGATCCCAGTTCATCTAGAGCACCGATCGTGCCCAATGCTTCTGCTACCACTTCCATGATCAGAAGTACTCTTCTAGTCTATAGATCATGGGCCAGTGTTCTTATCGACAACAGAGCATCGCATTCGTTTATATCTTTCGCTTTTGCATCTGCGTTGGGGTTGAAAATAGACTTATTGGGTAGTGCTTTGAGCGTGGAGACCCCAGTCAGTGGTAGTGTGACATTAAGTCTTGTGTGTAGATCCTGTGTGTTGGAGGTCACCAGTCGTTGTTTAGAGTTTGACTTTATCATTCTAAACATGACCACATTTGACGTCATCCTAGGGATGGATTGGCTAACCACCTATTGTGCCTTTATCGATTGCGATCGACGGAGGGTAACGATCTGTACACCGGTGGGAGATTGTTTCTATTTTGTGGGTAACCGAGATGAGGGTTTGTTGTCAATGCCCAGTGCTGTACGGAACCAGGGCAACCTGGGTTTCCTTTTTGCAGCTCCCATGTTAGATGAGGTGGTTAGGATTCGAGGAGAGTTACCTCCGGTGGTTTGTGACTACCCAGATGCCTTTCCTGACGATCTATTTGAGTTTCCACTGAGCCGTGAGGTAGAGTTTTCTATTGATCTAGTTCCTAGAGCTGCTCCCATATCTATACCGTCTTATCATTTTGCACCTGCTGAGTTGCGTGAACTCAAGGTATAGCTTCAGGAGTTACTTGACAGGGGGTTTATATGGCCGAGTACTTCGCCGTGGGGAGCTTCTGCTATTTTTGCGAAGAAGAAGGATAGATCATTGCGTTTGTGTATCGACTACCGGAAGCTGAATTAGGTGACAGTGAAGAACAAGTATCCGATGCCGAGGATAAATGACTTGTTTGATCAGCTGAAGGGTTCGAGCTGCTTCTCGAAAATTGACTTAAGATCAGGGTACCACCAATTGAGGTTTAGGGACGACGACATAGCGAAGACCGCATTTCGGACTCGCTATGGTCACTACGAGTTTCTGGTTATGCCGTTCAGTCTGACGAACGCTCCTGCTATGTTCATGAGTTTGATGAACCAGATCTTCCATCCTTATCTAGACAGTTTTGTGGTGGTGTTTGTGGATGATATTCTTATATATTCACCCACGAGGGAGGCGCACAAGGATCACTTGCGCATCGTGCTATAGCCTTTGAGATAGCATCGCTTATATGCAATGTTTGAGAAGTGCGAGTTCTAGATGTTTGAGGTGAGGTTTCTTGGACACGTAGTGTCGATAGACGGAGTAGCTATGGATTTGTCGAAGACAGATGCTGTGATGGGTTGGGACCGACCGAAGAGTGTATTTGAGATATGTAGTTTTCTAGGTTTAGCAGGTTACTACCGATGGTTCGTGAAGGACTTTGCTAGACTTGCTGCACCGATAACGCGTCTGACGCGGAAGAGAGTTATGTTTATTTGGAGTGAATCCTGTGAGTCAGCATTCTAGGAATTGAAGACGAGATTGACTAGCGCGCCAGTGTTGATTATTCCTGAGCGAGGCTTGGGGTATACGGTGTATTATGATGTGTCACATGATGGTTTGGGCTGTGTTTTGATGCAGGGAGGCAAGGTTGTAGCCTACGGTTCTCGGCAGTTGAAGACGCATGAGAAGAACTACCCGACACACGACTTGGAGTTGGTAGTCGTGGTCTTTGCTTTGAAGACATGGCGTCACTATCTTTATGGTGAGCACTTCGAGGTTTTCTCCGATTACAAGAGCCTAAAATACTTGTTTTCGCAGAAGGACCTGAATTTGCGCCAACGACGATGGATGGAGTTGTTGGAGGATTATGACTTTGACTTGCAGTATCACCCAGGGAAGGCCAATGTTGTGCCTGATGCTCTCAGTAGGAGATCTCATGGATCGTTAGCTTCTGTGGCTATACGTGAGTGGGACATGCTTGGAGAGATTAAGGAGTTTGATCTTTGTCTCGAGGTGACAGCCACGGGTGCCACCTTATTTTTTGTAGTTACTCGACCTGCGTTGATAGCATGTGTGCTAGAGGTCCAGCAGAAGGATCAGGAGGCTCAAATGATATGAGATCGTGTTGCTAGTGGAGAGGACACAACGGGATGGATTGTGGGTTCAGATCAGAGTCTGAGGTTGGCTGGGAGGTTGTTTGTGCCAGACTCACGTCATGCTGATATATTACATGAGTGTCATCATTCTCATCTTGTAGTGAATCTTGGAGGCACGAAGATGTACCATGACCTACGTCGTCAGTTCAGTTGAACGGGGATGTAGAGAGATGTGATCTAGTTTGTTTCTCGGTGCCTTAACAATAAGAAGGTAAAGGCAGAACACCAGAGGCTAGCAGGATTGCTACAGTCATTGCCGATATCAGAGTGAAAGTGAAAGAACGTCACGATGGACTTTGTGTCAGGACTTCCTCGGTCACCTAGGGGACACGACGTCGTGTGGGTTGTGGTTGATAAGTTGATGAAGTCTGCACACTTTCTCCCCATTCGTGAGAAGGATTCGGTGGAACGACTGAGTAGCTTGTATCTCAGAGAGATAGTCCAGTTGCATAGAGTGCCAGTGTCTATTGTTTCTGACCGAGACTCGCGCTTCACATCGCGCTTTAGGGACAAACTTGATGTTCAGTACTACTTTTCACCCCCAGACGGATGGTCTGTCTGAGAGGACCATACAGATTCTAGAGGACATGCTGAGGGCTTGTGTTCTTGACTTCAGGGGTTCCTGGGAGGATCATCTACCGTTAGCAGAGTTTACATACAACAATAACTACTAGTCCAGTATTGGGATGGCACCGTATGAAGCTTTGTATGGTAGACTGTGCAGATCGCCCGTGTGTTGGAAAAATGTGGGAGAGACCATAGTCTTGGGACCTGACTTGGTGCGAGAGACAACAGAAAAGGTTTTCGTGATTTGCCAACACCTTATGACAGCGTAGAGCCACCAGAAGAGTTATGCAGATAAGAAGAGAAGACCTTTGGAGTTTGCAGTAGGGGATCATGTGTTCTTGAAGGTCTCGCCACGTAGAGGTTTGATAAGGTTTGGTCATAGGAGGAAGCTATCACCGCATTTCATTGGACCATTTGAGATCCTTAATAGGGCTAGAGAGGTCAGATACCATTTAGCTTTGCCACCTCAGTTAGCATCTATGCACAACGTGTTCCACGTTTCTATGCTTCGGAGGTACGAGCCTGATCCTTCACATGTGTTAGATTGGGCTGAACTGCGGGTTGATAAGGATGCCATTTATGAGGAGCATCCAGTGAAGATTCTTCACACAAAGGAGCAAGTGTTATGGGAGAGAACAATTTCTTATGTCAAGGTTCTATGGTTTTATCATGGGGTTAAAGAAGCGACATGAGAGCTCGAGTCTGGGATGCGTGCAAGATATCTTGGCCTATTTATCTCGTGACCTTGTTACGAATTTCGGGGGCAAATTCCTTAGGGGGGAGAGTTGTGAGACCCTAAACCTTTTCTTTTTGAGTTATTTACATACATGATGTGTTTTTTTTAGTATATGAATAGTCTCGATGCATAGTTTATGTTTCAAAGTTGTAGAGCAGCATGTATATATCTGTTTTACGCTTTTCGGGATTTGGTAGAGGTTTGTTCGGCTTGTGTTTAGACCTAAAAACCTGTTTTATGTCAAAAAACACACTGCCCAGCAGTTCAGTCGACTGGACCGAAAATTTTGAGTTCGGTCGACTAGACATGGGGGTTCGATCGACTGGATAATATCTTTTTGTCGTGTCTCTAAATATCCCAGGGGCTGGAGATATTTGTTAAAACCTTTCTTAGAAGCTAAGTTACCCATTTTCTCTACTTTCTCTCTAGCTTTGAGGGCCTGGGGCTTGGTTTTTTGTTGGTTTGTTTGCAGATCTTTGCTGTACGCGCCGTAAGCTTCGCATTTAACTGGTCAAATTCTCGTTCTAACGCTGTTCAATTTTGAGACATTGAGTTCTTAACTCTCCGAGGTAGGATTTTAGACCCTACTACTGTATAAGGGTGTTATATGTAATTATATGTGTTTTCACCGGGTAGAAAATACATCAAATGTTGTTTTCATGTTTAAACCTTGATTTTTGGGTAAAAGTGGGTTTTTACGGCTTTCTTTGTTTTAAACATGTTTTAGATGCGTTGGTATCCGTAGTTTTCAAAAGGAGGTTTGAAAACGAGGTGTTTAGTGAAAATAGTGAAAAACGTATTTTTGGAGGTTTGGAGCTAACCCTTAGGATTGAGTCTCACCTTTTAAACGTTTTGTTGAAAATGGTTTTAGATCTCCATGTCAATGGATTGGATCTCTTTTTATACATGTATTGTATAAACTGTTTTACGGGTTTTCGTAGTTAAGCTACAGTGGGTTTTTAAATATTTTCCATAGATGTACCATGACAATGGGTATGTTGATATGGGCTTACATTGCTCTTCGGTGAAAATTCAGAAACGTGCGCAGCATAGGTACTCTGTACCTTCAGGTTAATCCCCGTAAATTGAGTCGGTTTCCTCCGTGAACGACGATATGTGGGTGCTTTGAACCCTTGGGTTTTGGTCCCGTAAATTCAGCCAGTTGCCTCCGATAATGGCGTCGTTGTTGTAACCCCGTATAGAACTTGTCATTACCTAGCCAGTCTGTGTGACTTGGGTCCTGGTAATTGGCAGGAGTCTATAGTTGTTACCTTTGTCCCTGTGTGTGGCAGAGTCGTTACATAGGATTTTATTTATCTTTTCTCCTCAGCTGTGTGGCCTGAGTGGAGCTTACTGTTTTATTACAGCTTTTTCTTAACTGTGACATGATATCTGTTAGGATGATATGCGTAGTTTGAAGGATGAAAAACTCATGATTTTGGAAGGAAAACCTTTTTGGCTCTTGTGGTTGAGTCTGTTTGCTTATAATTGCATAGCTTGCTTTACAGCTTTACTGTCTATTTTCTATAGGGCTTCGGCTCACGGTGTGGAATTTTTGCTATAAAACCTTTTCAGGTGAGCGTGAGGAGTTGACCTAGATTCCTGTGGTGGTAGAAGGCTAGCAGTAGTTTCCTGTTTTGACATGTACTTTTACATGTAATACTTGTTTCAAAAGGTGAGTTTTGTACGCCTTGAGGCGATATACTTATTCATGTATGAAATGCATGTTTACTGTTTATGAGAGATGAACTATGTGGATCTTTTATCCAAAAAGAAGAAATGACGAGATTAATGGTAGGAGGGATAAAAACATATCTCAATGAGATTCAGAGTCATGTACGTCCCTCGAAGAACTTGGAACCGCTGGAGAAAATGGAAAGCAACTTCGGAGTTTCGCTAGAGAAGATCGCCGGAAATCGCCAAAGATTATATGAGGGGAGGGTTGGAGGTTGCAAGGAACGGGGCAAAGTGAAGTCCCTTTCCCTTTTATACAGAACCCTAGGGATTCAAATGAAGTGCCAAAAGTGCATTTGATGCGATGCGTGCGACAATGTGCGTTGTGTACATTAATTGCGCATTTAATATGCACGGTGTGAGATTGCCTGAGGTATAGGTGAATGATTGTCCTGACCAGGGCTGCAAGGAAGCCAAGCAATGAGAGTGCTTGGATCAATGTAGCGGAGTTAGAGGGATGCTCAGATCAAGATATTCGAGCTCTACAACCGTCATAAATTCAAATGATTGACATTTATAGAAAATGGCCCTTGGCATTCCTGTAATCAAGGGGCACGTTGCGCTGTACACAATAAATGTGACGCGACGCGACACATCCATTAAATGTAGTACGAGCCTAATAGGGGGACGACACATGGAAGTTATAGGCGGTTAACGTATAAGCACGTCAAATTAGGGACACGTCAACAAAGCTTGCCCAATAAGCTTCCCATTTCGCAACCAAATGACGATTCGCAATTAACGTCTCGTCACCTCCAAGCAGCTCGGGAGCTCGAGCAACAGCAAGGTGATAGGGGCAATTGAGGGAGGTCAGATATTGATTGCGGTTAGCTAGCATCCACATGAAGCGTAGTGCGACGTCATCAGTCCAGCTGCTCACCAGTCTTCACCTCGGGCATTGGTGCGCGAGCTCGACGTATTTAAATTAAGCTCAAGAGGATGGGAGCCATAGCTTGGGATGGGAAGCTCGGCAATAGGTGCTGAGAAACACGTGTCCAAGTACCTCGTTAGCCGAGCTCAATGCAAGGGCGTGGTTATCTAGGTCCATGATACGCTTATCTAGGTCTGACACCTCTACTGGGGTTTCAGTGGCAGTTAAACCTATTCTAGAGTTAGAGTGTCAGGGAAGGTTGACCTTACCCTAAACAGAGCCTAGGGCCAAGGGGATAGCCTGACATGACAAAAGGAACATGTAGAGAAACATGAAGGTATGATAGCAGTGAAAAATCATTATCAAGCTAACATCTATTTTAGGCAGAGAAAGGATGACCCAACTTGCTCAGGTTGGGTCAAACCCCCAAATCGGGTTAAGTATGTTTTCCCTATAAAAGGCCAACTAACCAGAAGGCAAAGGTATGCACTCTCATTCTAATAGTAGAAACTTTGCCAAAATGCTCTCTCTACTCCATCTTTCTAAGATTAGCACTAATCCGATCGTCGGAGGGCCCACCAATAAAGTCCCTGGTGGGGCATCTCATCCATATCTATTGGAGGCAAACTGGCAAGATCATTAATTTGTAAACGATTTTTCGAAAAATAAAAACTGAATGGGCAATCGCCGAAATAGGCTCAAGATAAAAACTTTTTAATGTCGAACGATCAAAATAAAAATCCGTGCCACCATAGTTAATTTAGATGAATACATGTTGGTCGATTCTTCAACTACGAATTTTAATTTTTTGAGTTGAAGTTCTGGTAAGACCTTTTACTATATTCCTGATGCGATTCCCGAACGTAGTGTGGCTTACGATCCTTCGAGAACTGAAACCGACAGAACCTGGGCAACTTTAGTCTTGAAAGACAACTTGTGATTTTCGTTCAGTCTACTCGCATATTTATAGGGCTACAATAGGGACATGTGGAGTAATTATGACATAGACTTCTAGTGTAACCTAGATACCCATCCAGCGATTTTCGCAAATATGTAAACCTCTCAGCGATTTCTGTAATTATGAAAATTTTGCAGCGATTTTTACAATTTTCATAAAATACTAAATTACAGTTCATACCACAAAAAAACTGTAACTGCACTCTTAGCCATAATCTCAAGACCAATTTTCATTGAGCTCCTGTTATTAAACGCTTAACTCATCTCCCCACGTTAAGATTACCGATACACGCCAATTAAATTTAATTACTGATAATTCAATTTAACTTGCATCTTTAAAATTCATTAAGCCCTTCCACTTAACTTATTTGACCGCCGGATAATCAAATTCACATGCAGAGTTTAGTCCGATTAAAACTTATAAGTTTCCTTAAGGGGGTATCATTAATCCCAAACAATCGGGACATGGATTTCGCCAATGATTTATATTTACCATATAATTAATATCGTTATCCAACTTACCGGGACTATTAACCCATAAAAGATTGCACCCTTTATGTGACGCCCCGTCCTCCGGGCACGTCGGGACATATATAAATATAAATGAAGGAATATTCTAGCCATTCATTCATATTTACATACGTTAGTTATTACATCATAAAGGAGTTCTGAACCGTTCAAAAGTACATAATTATTACAATTTCACCAAGAAATTTCAAAAATTACACTAAGCGCGAGAGAACTAAATATAAGCACAAAAGTAGAAGTCTTGACTCCTCAAAATGCATCAGCGAAATTCACGTGTTCTTGGAACTCACCATGTTCTTTAAACTCTTCTTCTCCCTCTGGGACGACTTTCTCTAAGAACTCTTCCTTACCTGTGGCACAAATTTCACGAGCCAAGACCCAGAAACAAAACACTCCAACATTCTAACTAATCTTATGGCACAAAATTCACTACAATACATACCATATAACACCCAGTACAATTTATAGTGAAGGAAACAGACAAATTTATGATAGGATAACAGATAAGTCAATAAGCATGCGTGTATGAAATGCAGATGCCCAACCAAAAATGCACTCAGATTATAACAGGGATTCCACGTCGAGAATCACCAGTGTAGACGTAATGGGACTTGATCACTAAAGCCATCATCGCGCCTCGTTGCGAATGGTAAATGCATCGCCGGGCTTCATGCCACAACTGTTTTACTCAATGGCAACGGCGGGGGGGTCGGCCAACCAAACTTTTCAGCCACCCTTATCCGGACCGACAATTATATGCGCACAAAACCCACCTTAAGATGCGTGATGCGCCGGTGTCAACCCAAAAGTCCAAGAGAATTCAAAAGACGTTTTACATTATATAAAGTACCAAAATGAGAGATTTAGGATCGCCATTAATTGGGCTCTTCTCCGAAGTTATCACCGCGGTGGGATTAGGTCCGCTGAATTAGGCTCTTTTCCAAATGACCCTTCAAAACATAGCAAAAATGGGGTTTAGGTCCGCCATTAATTTGGCTCTTCTCCGAATTTACCACCGCAGTGGGATTAGGTTCGCCGAATTAGGCTCTTCTCCAAAATTATCCAATTTGCCCGTATCATAACTCAAGGAACGCAGAATCAAAGAGATATCAAAACCAAAATACTAGTGACGAACCCATAGTGCCTAACAGTATTCATGATAAATTATTTCAAACACAGAGGACATACCCATGGTGTACAACGGAATATATCCCAAAACATATCCAAAAATGGCAAGCAGGGACACCCTAGATTTATAAACAAGAAAAACAATCTCAACACAGCCCATCCCAACAGCAGTTTGAACAAATGGACTCCAATACGCGAGGATGCAAGTGACAATGTCAATAATGTATGGTATGGATCTCAAATATAACCATCTATAGCATGGCATCAACTAGAGTGGCAAGATTCACGGTATAACACACAAAGCATAAAGTACAAGTATGTGAATTACAAACTATAATTCTCAAGATATGATTCAAATATGATAGTATGGGTTCTAAATCATCATACATTCACTTAGAAACATTAATCGAGTAATTCAAATAAGTCTTCATACAAAAACTCGGGTCTCATAACAAAGGATGCTCGAATTACACTCAATAACTTTTAAGGCTAAAACCAAGTATTAAATTAAAAGAGCCAACAAGGTTTCAGGATATCTAGATATGGGATCAAGCTATGATTTTTATACACCATTTAGATAAAAATATTTCTTACAACTCTCATGTTTAACGCCAAAACCAAATCCTAAGACAAATAGGTGAACAATTCATATTAAGCAAAAACGGTTCAGCACTTTCTCTAGATTTTTACCAAAAATTAGCTTCTGTTTCTCTTAATTTTGGGGTATCAAATGAAGTTCAAATGAGCCCATTTTTTAGTATGTTCTAGTTTAATATGTCCCCTACAAGTTTTATGTTTAGATCTAAGGGTAGTTGTTTAAAACAAATTAGACTATTTGGCCATTTTAAAAAGTAGGTTCTGTCAGCCGCCAAAACTCAGTAGAGCCAGTTTTGGATAGAGGGTTTAAAATGGCTTTGGGGTATCATCTGAAGAATTTAAGGTACGATTTTTGGGCACCAAATACGTCAATATGTTAGCTACAATATTCATGTAGACCACTTTTGGAATAGGTCACTAAAATTGGTGTTTTGGGCTATATAAAAATATGTGACAGAATGTTCCTCGGGGGTTAAAATTCAATAGAGACTTAAAAAGGAGTTTTGACCTGTCAAACCTCAATATTTTGTTCTCATTTGTGGTGGGTAGATAGATATACATGTTATCTACAATTTTCATATTTTGACGAAAGTTCGGATCTCATTTTGAAATAGGGTTTCCATGTCTGTAGTGTTAACTGGTCGAAAAATGACACACTTTGGTAAAATTGCAATATCTTGAGTTTTGGTTATGAAAATGGGTTGAAACCAACTTTGGATGAAAGATAACACAAAAATTTAACTCTGACCATAAAAATCATACTTGGATCAATTTTTTACATTGAGTTATGGTGTTTCAAATCTCATGACAAAAACATCAAAGTTCTCAAAAATTAAGCCTCCTAGGGTTTAGGTCTTCTACTTATGCCATGTCAAGTTTTTGTTCCATTTCTTTGTATGCTTGTGTTTTAAACTTTCATATCAAGGCTCTAGAACACTTAGAAGTCATCAAACTCAAAGATAACAATATACAACAACATCTCATATTATCTAAAAACTCAACAGTCCCTAATTCTTAACTACAACGCCTTTTCGATTCGATTTCGGTTCTTGATTTTTAGAGTGTTTAAAGGGATGAGTTGAGAGATATTTTGAGGGATCTAAGATACAAGATTTATATATTTTACTTACTTATTTTGAGAGATCAAAGAAGGTTGGAGAATAGATTTGGAATTAGCTTTCGAAAACTTTCTCGGTTTCTTCCTTTTCCTCCAATTTTCTTCCTCAAACTCTTCCAAACCCTCAAGAACAAAGTGTTCTGGTTTCTTCCCTCCCTTTGGCCGAAAAATGACATATAGAGAAGAGGTTTTTTTGGCTCTCATTATATATGCAAGGCTAGGGAACACATGGGGGACAAAAAGTACATAAAAAGTTCCTTTTTTTCATTTTAATTAATGTGATTTGAATTTGAAGTTGATTTGATTCTTAGAGGCTAAAAATCACATTTGAGGAAGCTAGAAGTAGCTAGGGTTCAGTTTAGGGGACAAAAATTTGATCCCCCATCAATCAAGGGATTTGTCTTGGTTTTCGTGCCCCTATTGTGCAAAAAAATGCATTAGAAGTTAATTTGATATATCTTTTAGGTATTTTTTTCTACTGAGACTTATTATTTTAATATGTTTATGAGAAATATAATATTTTCATGTATTATCATAATTTTTATAGCAATTAATTAAATAGATGTAGTCTTTTAAGTCAAATTAAGTTATTTTGGCAATATGTGACTTTTTGACATATTTTGTTGTGTATGAACTTCAATAATAATTTGTTTTCTTTTGTTAACTTATAATACTATATTATTATGTATATTATTTATTCAGCAAGTATTGGATCATCATAATGCTTAATTTAATACATTTCTTATCATTTTAAGCTAAAAAGAAAGCAAAAAGTTATTTTTTGGCACACTTCCCAAGGTGGTCAGCCACTAAGGGGTATTTTTAGCATTTTTGATATTATTTTGTCTTTTACCACTTAATTGTACTTCAATTCTTGATTTAGGGTATTCATATGTCAAAATTTAGATTTTTAAGACCTTTTGCTGTACTATGGGTAAAACGGTCATTTTACCCTATTTATGAGGTGTTTTTATTTTTAATTCATTATTTCATGATATTTACTTCATTTAGAATGTTAGGAGGCTTTCCAGGTTTTAAGGTTTTGTTGCTTGAGTTTTGCACCTTTTTGGGATTTTCGGGCCGAACTTAGGATTTTTTATTCGAGTTGGGATATTAAACTTCGTCCGTGCTCTATAGCCTTGTGAACTATCCATTACTAATACTAGGGTCCGAGCATGGTCTTTACACGGGTCATTATTAACCAGATTGTTACAACTAGGGCCTGTACCGGGTCGTTACAAACTACCCCTTTAAACAAATTTCATCCCCAGAATTTTTCCCTGTACATCATCGTAAGGAATGTTGTTTACTTGAGTTGTTTTTTTTATTACGTGTGTGGATAAGATCGAGTCTATATGTTCAGCACTTAGAGCAAATATTGTCTTGTCTTACTTAACATCTTAAACTGATTACTATCAAATCTTCAAGGATCATGTCACATAACCAGCTAGCCCCAAAAAATTCGTATCTCTGTCACGTTAATTAGCCTCTTCCCAATAACTGTTACTTCTACTTCTGTTGGGTCCACTTGAATTTTTTTCTCCAGATATAATCATGACCTAAAAAAATATCACCCGGTCCATTTAAGACTTACACTTACCAAGGTTTACATACAACTTGTGCTTTCTCAGGACCTACATAAAATCTTCAAATGTTCCCTGTGTTCCACTTCATTCCAAGAATATAATCGGATATCGTTTATCAACACAATTACAAATTTATCTAGAAAGCTTCTGAACACTCGATCCA
Organism: Heliamphora pulchella; assembly: GCA_032270985.1. NCBI lineage: Eukaryota > Viridiplantae > Streptophyta > Magnoliopsida > Ericales > Sarraceniaceae > Heliamphora > Heliamphora pulchella. Next base: position 24,643 of record JAULJZ010035257.1, read on the forward strand.
ACTGGTCCATAAACACAGCAGGTACATTCGTTAACTTGAAAGGCTGCACCGCAAATTCATAATGCTCGTAACAAGTCCTAAAGGCAGTCTTGGCTATATTTGACTCCCGCACTTTCAATTTATGGTATCATGACCCCAGTCTATCATTGAGAACACGTTGGTTTCAAAACATAACTTACAACGAGTACGACTTCCACAAGCGATCGTATGTCTCTAAACTAGCCCACCAATGAAACTGATTTCAAGCATTCTCCACCTCTGTCTTGGAAAGACTATCACTCTGCCAAAAACTAGCTCATTGCTACATTCAAACATACGCCGAAGACTACTTCCTAATTGACTAATGACTATTCAATCGAAATCACATCACCACTTTGTGTTGGACTATTCTAGCCTTACGACCATCAAGATTCATATCATCACTTGGACCTAATGAGTCACTACGGCAAAACATACCACACAGACTAAACGCTTCCCAGGTATATGCTTACTTATATAAATCCAATCACAACCTCGTCACATATTTTCTTTGCATACTTATCATCCACCCTATAATCCTTTAACTGAACAGTATTAAGTCATATTTATAAAGTCTTTTATCATCATCATTCAATCCCTTCACACATTTTATGCCACACAATCGAACCAAGAACTATTTTTGCACTTTAATTATTTCATCTTACCCACATTCTACCAAGACGCTTGATTCACTCAAGGCCACTTTCAAAAATCACACCCATGATTTCGTATAATCTTACTTACGCTTCCGCTCTTCTCATCCAAATACTTATTCCTCCCACGTACTCACACTAAGCTGCTACGCAGCTCAACCAAAAACAACAAAATTATGTCACCCTCTAACTTCTCATACGCTCATATGTTCCCATAAGAAAACTTCTTCCCTATACCAGCAACCTCTACTCACCAATCTAAACAAACTTGCTCTAACAGGTCACGTCATAAAAGATTTTCGAAAGCAACTTTCTTGCGACTCAGATCGATACCATAACGATAACCGAACACCACTCCATAAGAGTTACATAGTCTAGATGCCAAATGAATACAAATCGATACTTTAAGAACCTACCAAGTGAATAATTTGGTCTGTCTAAAATGCACACTTTACCCCTCAAACAATCTTTAGCGTCAATAGGACTCACTGTTTCCACAAACTCCTTGGCACCCAATCCTTGAATTGCTTAACTAAAGAGTTACTGGTCTTTGAGGTGATCTTGATAATCCTGATGATAAAGTCTGTAATCATATGCTTCCATGTTCTCTTTAGTCTTTCCAAAGGTTGCTCCATTCCTCTTGGCTTCTATTGGCTGTTCTTGACGTGCTAGAACGTTAGGTTTGAATGTATCTTCCAATAACTGGATTGTTTTCTCAGGCGGTTGGTCATTCTAGGGTAAAACGAACATGATAAAAGATATGGTTGTGGTAATTACCTATTCATGTGATCCATTGTGACTCGATGGTTAATTCTTCGTCAGGCTTCAAATGTTCTTTAACAGTGAAAGAAAAAACCCAGAGTCTAACATTTTGGTGGGAAGGCCGGCGTGAATATCGATGTATAAAGATGTACCTCATTTGCTAGCGTACTAAGGTTATCGTGAGTTCGATGCTGTTTCTCATTTTTCACTTTCTTACTATTGGTATGAATCTTGTGCTTCCTGATTTATCGAAATAGGTGGGTTAACTATGAACTAGTCCTAGGGAAATTTGAATTTGCTAAATGGTGGTGTCGCGAATCCTTTGGTGTGAAGCTGCCGTTTCTGGCTTTAGATTGCTGATGGTATAGTTTTATTGTCGGGATCTTTGAAAAGATATAATTAGTTGAATAAGGCCTTACTTAACTATTCTTGCAAACGGGAGTCTCGATCTTCAAAACTTTGTTAAACGCAGACGTTGACAGATATTCTAAGCCGTGACGTCAAGAAGAAATCTGCTTCACGCTTGAAAAGGTGTTAAGAGGTTTTCGTGTATCGTCTCAGTTTCCCGTGAAAGCGCTAAGGCCTAATGACGTAATATCTCGACGATCATTGTTATTCATAGGTCTATGAGGCAAGGTTTTGAAGGTCAACAGTCAAAAACATGCGTCGGGTTAGAACGTCTTAGGATGGAACTCAAGTGGTTCAAAGATAGGTTGGATCAGGATAAGGGGTCAAGGCTAAGGCAATCATTGTTGACCCAGATTAAGAGGTCGATTGAGGCTCAGACGCATTGGACATAAGATAGGTTAGATGAGATTAAATGGTCATGGTTAAAAAAATTACCGTTGACACAAATTGAGTGGTCAATTGGGGTTCAAATGTAGGAGAAACAAGAGGAGGGCAACGAACAATACTTTAAACAAGTGTCCCCGGAACTAGTCCAGTACAATTAAATTATGATAAAGAGATGTTTAAGCAAAATGGGTAGTCAAACTAGATATTTGCCCTAAAGTTACGTCGGCCTAACGAACCTCAATTCAAGCATCTAAGTCTACTTTCCTGGTAAATATTTTAAGAGTGTACGAAGAATTCACAAAATCACTGCAACAAATTATGGTTTCAGAATTGAGATAAATGAACAATGGTAGAAAATTTTATCAATGTCGAATGTTTGAAACGAGAACTTAACAAAGAATTGATATCGAGTTCTACAAGAGAAGAGTTAGTTCACGGATGATGACTCGAATCGGAGGAGAATCAAATATGAATACCGGTCATTATCGAGGCATGAGAACTTGAGGACAAGGGTATTTTCTATGATTGAATTTCTAATAGGGTTATCAACAAGACTAGGGTGCATAAGAGTTACCATCGAACGATACTTGACGGTACCGCTGAGAACCGATGATATAAGAAGAAAGGACATGCAAAAGAACTTCAAAAAGTTGACACCAGGGCTTGGAGTAAACGAGAAAGGAACTTATAAGGATAAAGTCGCGTGGTTCTAACGGTGTCCCTCGAGGTGATATCTAAAACTTCTCCTAGTGCAAACTCCTGTCTACCCCCTTAAAATAAGATAACCCGTTACATGAGTATCCGATCTTCGATCACGATGGTCATACCTGTCCTTCGCATGTAGATTCTTGCTGCTTCCGATCCTGGTAACGTCCTAACACGACTTATTATAAGACTCAGGCGTAGAAGATATTAGTTCTTATAATGTATAGATGATAATTATTAGTAATACAACGCATTCTACAGAGCTCGAACACGACAGAACGCATAGTTTCCCATAACCTGAGGCCTGAAGGTTCACTAAACCTAAGCTCTAATACCAACTGTGACACCCCGTGCTCTGGGCACGTTGGGATATACATAAATATAAATAAAGGGATATTCTAACCATTCATTCATACTTACATACGCTAGTTATTACATCATAAAAGAGTTCTAAACCGTTCAAAAGTACATAATTATTACAATTTTACCAAGAAATTTCAAAAATTACACTAAACACGAGAGAACTAAATATAAGCACAAAAGCAAAAGTCTTAACTCCTCAGAATGCATCAGCGAAATCCATGTGCTCTTGGAACTCACCCTGTTCTTCAAACTCTTCTTCTCCCTCTGAGACGACTTCCTCCAAGAACTCTTCCTTACCTGTGGCACGAATGCCATGAGCCAAGACCCAAAAGCAAAATACTCTAACCTTCTAACTATTCTCACGGCACAAAATTCACCACAACACATACCATATAACACCCAGTACAGTTTACAGTCAAGGAGACAGATAAATTTATGACACAATAGCAGATAAGTCAATAAACGCGCGTGTATGAAATGCAGATGACCAACCCAAAATGCACCCAGATTATAATAGGTATTCCACGTTGGGAATCACCAGAGTTGACTTAATAGGACTTGATCACCAAAGCCATCATCGCGCCTCGTTGCGAATGGTAAATGCGTTGCCGGGCTTCATACCACAGCTGTTTTACTCAATTCCAACGGCATGGGGGGCGGCCAACCAAAATTTTCAGCCACCCTTATCTGGACCAACAATTATATGCGCACAAAACCCACCTTAAGATGCGTGATGCGCCGGTGTCAATCCGAAAGACCAAGAGAAATCAAAAGACGTTTTACATTATAAAAAGTACCAAAATGAAGGATTTATGACCGTCATTAATTCGGCTCTTCTCCGAAGTTACCACCGCAGTGGGATTAGATCTACCGAATTAGGCTCTTCTCCGAATTACCCTTCAAAACATCGCAAAAAAGGGGTTTAGGTCTGCCATTAATTGTGCTCTTCTCCAAATTTACCGCCGCAGTGGGATTAGGTTCGCCGAATTAGGCTCTCCTCCGAAATTATCCAATTTGCCCGTATCATAACTCAAGGAACGCAAAATCAAAGAGATATCAAAACCAAAATGCTAGTGACGAACCCATAGTGCCTAACAGAATTCATGATAAACCATTTCAAATACCAGGAACGTACCCTGGGTGTACAAGGAGAATATATCCCAAAATATTTTCAAAAATGGCAAGCTGGGACACCCTAAATTTAGAATTAAAAAAATAATCTCAACGCATCCCATCCCAACAACGGTTTGAGCAGATTGACTCAATATACCAGGATGCAAGTGATAATGTCAATAATGTATAATATGGATCTCAAATACAACCATCTATAGCATGGTATCAACTAGGGTGGTAAGATTCACGGTATAACGCACAAAGCATAAAGTACAAGTATGTGAAGCACAAACTACAATTCTCAATATATGATTCAAAATCATCACACATTCACTTAGAAACATTAATCGACTAATTCAAATAAGTCATCATACAAAAACTCAAGTCTCATAGCAAAGGGTGCTCGAATTACACTCAGCAACTTTTAAGGCTAAAACCAAGTACTAAATTAAAAGGACCGACAAGATTTCGGGATATCTAGACATGGGATCAAATTATGATTTTTATACACCATTTAGATCAAAATATTTCTTACAACTCCCATATTTAACACCAAAGCCAAATCCTTAGACAAATAGGTGAACAATTCATATTAAGCATAAATGGTTCAACACTTTCTCCAGATTTTTATCAAAAACTAGCTTCTGTTGCTCTCGATTTTGGGGTATCAAATGAAGTCCAAATAAGCCCATTTTTTTAGTATATTCTAGTTTAACATGTCCCCTACAAGTTTTATGTTTAGATCTAAGGGTAGTTGTTTGAAACAAATTAGACTTTTTATCCATTTTAAAAAGTAAGTTCTGTTAGCCGCCAAAATTCAGCAAAGCCGATTTTGGATAGAGGGTTTAAAATGGTTTTGAGGTATCATCCGAAGGATTTAAGGTCTGATTTTTGGGAACCAAATACTTTAATATGTTAGTTACAATATTCATGTAGACCACGTTTGGAATAGGTCATTAAAAATAGGTGTTTTGAGCTATATAAAAATATGTGACAGAATGTTCTTCGGGGGTTGAAATTCAATAGAGATTTAAAAAGGGGTCTAGACCTATCAAACCTCAATATTTTGTTCTCAGTTTTTGGGGGTAGATAGACATACATGTTATCTACAGCTTTCATATTTTGACCAAAGTTCGGATCTCATTTTAAAATAGGGTTTCCAAGTCTGTAGTGTTAACTGATCGAAAAATGACACACTTTGGTAAAATTGCAATATCTTGAGTTTTGGTTATGAGAATGGGTTGAAACCAACTTTGGATGAAAGATAACACAAAAAGCTAACTCTGGACATAAAAATCATACTTAGATCAATTTTTTACATTGATTTATGTTGTTTCAAATCTCAGGACAGAAACATCAAAGTTCTCAAAAATTAAGCCTCCTAGGGTTTAGGTTTTTTATTTATGTCATGTCAAGTTTTTGTTCCATTTCTTTGCATGCTTGTGTTTCGAACTTTAATATCAAGGCTCCATAACACTTAAAAGTCATCAAACTCAAGGATAACAACATAGAACATCTCATATCTTCCAAAAACTCAACAGCCCTTAATTCTTAACTACACTTTTGTTTCGATTTCGGTTCTTGATTTTTAGAGTGTTTAAAGGGATGGGTTGAGGGATATTTTGAGGAATCTTAGATACAAGATTTAGAGGTTTTACTTACTTGTTTTGAGATATCAAAGAAGGGTGGATGATGAATTTGGACTTAGCTTTCGAAAACTTCCTCGATTTCTTCCTTTTCCTCCTTTTTTCTTCCTCAAACTCTCTCAAACCCTCAAGAACAAAGTGTTTTGGTTTCTTCCCTCCCTTTGGTCGAAAATGACATATAGAGAAGAGGTTTTTTTGGCTCTCATTATATAGGCAAGGCTAAGGAACATATGGGGGACAAAAAGTACATAAAAACTTTCCTTTTTTATTTTAATTAAAGTAGCTAGGGTTCAGTTTGGGGGACAAAAATTTGATCGCCCATCAATCAAGGGATTTGTCTTGGTTTTTGTGCCCCAATTGTGTAAAAAAATGCATTAAAAATTAATTTGATGTATCTTTTTTGTGTCTTTTTTTACTGAGACTTATTATTTTAATGTTTATGATAAATATAATATTTTCATGTATTATCATAATTTTCATAACAATTGATTAAATAGATGTAGTCTTTAAAGTTAAATTAAATTATTTTGGCAATATAATTTTTTGACTTATTTTATTGTGTATGAACTTCAATAATAATTTGTTTGCTTTTGTTAACCTATAACACTATATTATTATGTATGTTATTTATTCAGTAAGAATTGAATCTTCATAATGCTTATTTAATACCTTTCTCATCATTTTAAGCTAAAAAGAAAGCAAAAAGTCACTTTTTGGCACACTTTCCAAGTTGGTCGACCACTAATGGATATTTTTGAAATTTTTGATGTTATTTTGTCTTTTACCACTTAATTGTACTTAAATCCTTAATTTAGGGTATCCATATGTCAAAATTTAAATTTTTAAGGTTTTTTGCTGTATTATGGACAAAACGGTCATTTTACCCTATTTATGAGAATTTTTTATTTTTAATTCATTATTTCATGATATTTACTTCATTTAGAATGTTTGGAAACTCTCCGGGTGTTAAGGTTTTGTTGCCTAAGCTTTGAACCTTTTTGAGAATTTCGGACCGAACTTAGGGTTTTCAATTCGAGTTAGTGTATTGAACATCGTCCGTGCTTTATAGCCTTGTGAACTATCCGTTACTAATGCTAGGATCCGAGCAGAATTTTTACATGGGTTGTTATTAACCAGATTGTTACAACTAGGGTTTGTACCGGGCCGTTACACTCTAATGAATCAAAATAACGAATATTAAATATACGGAAATAATAATTATTTCGAGATTAAGAAATAAGCACTTATAATAATCTTAGAGTGTGAATTAATTTATATAGTCAGTATAAAATTAATTACCCCAATGTGGACTTGTTCAATATACAAAGTGTACTAGCACAGCGAGTCGGAACAATAGATGACGCTATTATCTATTTCTCGTAATCAAGACATGACTACTAAAATTATGTACTACAGTCGTACCGATTGTTTGTCTATTTCCATCTAAACTATGAACCAAACTTATATTCTGCCAGAACTTATAATCTGGTCTTCTGTGTGCAAGTCGTACTCTACACACTAGATTAAATACTGTACAGAATAAAGGACAACCATGCATAATATTAAAGAAATGATACTGTATACATTACTTATTAAGATTCTCATAAAATAAAAAACTAATTTTATTAAAATAATATTAAATACTAAAATAAAAAATAAATCTATGATTTTTAGTATACAACCCTAACAATCTCTCACTTATACTCAAAATCATACTATTATACATCTAACTCCCATACCCTCAACGTGACTATCAAAAGTTTTAGCCGATAGGCTCTTTGTAAAAGGATCTACAAGGTTGTTTCCTAATATAATCTTGGTTACAGCAACATCACTTCTCTGTACAATTTCTCGTATCAGGTGATACTTATGCTTAATGTACTTTCCATTTTTGTGGACTCTTGACTCTTTCGAGTTTGCAATCGCTTCGCTATTATTATAATAAAGTGTAATAGTCGGCTGGACTGAAGCTGCCACATACTCGGCCTCCATAGTGGAATCAGTAATGCAGGACTGTTTGATACTCCTCTAACTTATAACTTCACCTCCTAAGGTACACACATATCCTGAGATAGACTTACGAGAATCTTTGTCTGATTGGAAATTCGAGTCTATGTACCCTAAAGGTATTGACTGTCTACCTGGTAAACAAACATATAACCTCTAGTTTTTTTTTCAGGTACTTAATTATATTTTTTGCCGCAGTTCAATGCTTCTACCCTGGATTAGACTGATATCTGCTAACCATGCCATCGGCAAAGAAAATGTCGGGTCTAGTGCAAAGTATAGCATACATTAGGCTTTCTACTGTCAAAGCATAAGGAATCGCCTTCATCTTCTCTATCTCATCAGGTGTCTTAGGACATTGATCCTTGGATAGAATGATTTCATGCCTGAAAAGGAGAAATCTTTTCTTGAAATCCTTCATTCTAAAACAAGTAAGGATATCATCAATATACTTTACTTGTGATAAGCCCAATATATTTTGTTTTCGATCTCACAAAAGCTTGAACTCAATGATATAATTGGCTTCTCTTAAGTCCTTCATATCGAACTGCCCAAATAACTATACTTTTATAGAAAATAACACTTACACATCATTTTTTATGAGCAAGATATTTACATAAAGCATTAGAAAGACTACCACGTTTTCGTCATGCTTCTTGTACACATGACTCATCTGGACTTTGATCAAAATCATAAGACTTAATGGGATCAAATCGAGTATTTCATGACCTCGATGTCTGCTTAAATTCGTAAATAGATCTCTTAAACTTGCACAACATATGCTCCTAACCCTTTACTATGAAACTATCTGGTTGTACCATATAGATACAGTTGTCAAGACTTTCGTTAAGGAAAGCTGTCTTGACATCTATTTGTCAAATTTCGTAATCGAAATGAACCGCAATGGATCAGAGAATTCATATAGACTTAAACTTGGCTACCGACGAAAAAGTTTTCTCATAATCGATCCCTTCTTTCTGAGTAAACCTTTTTGCAATACGCCTAACTTTGAAAATTTCAACCTTTCCGTCTGCTCCTCTCTTCCTCTAATAGATCCACTTACATCCGATGGATTTTATCCCTTCAGGTGGTTCTACAAGTTCTCAGACCTGGTTAGAATACCTAAATTCTATCTCTAAATTCATAGTCTTTTGTCAAAGATCTGCATCTTTATCTTAGAGTGCTTCGTTGTAGTTACATGGCTCGGTATCTAGTTCTGTTGAGATCTTGACAAAAGACTCTCTCAAGAACATTTACCGATCGGGTTGATAAACAACCCTCTCGCTACAACGAGACACTACCTGCGTATGTGTATTAGCAGTAACATGCTGTGCAGAATCTGATCCCTGTGCACCATTATCCACATGCTTGTTAGGCATGTTAATGGCAGTAACCTGATCATGATCTGCACTTGTCCCGATAATCCTCTCACTACGATGAGGGAATAGGATATCAGTGACTTGTGGTTCCTCTTTCGTTCTACTGGTATTTTCTCTCAATTTTTCTAAAATAATTTTACTTTTGGGCCTGTGGTTCATAATATAATTCTTTTGCAAGAATCAGGTATTAGTGCTAACAATAACCTTCTGATTCATAGGATTATAAAATAGACCAATGTGGCGCCGGAATTTGGGGTTTTTGGTTCAAAAATAAGATAATTCAAGAGATGTTTAAAACAATACTTCACCACCTTTGAAAACCAAAAGTTTGAAAACCCTTTTTGATGAAAATGGAGTCGTCACTTGGTTTTTAAGAAAAACTAAAAAAAACAAAATAGGTTACTAATCTATAAAACGTTAACTGGAGAAAACAAGAGTCCGAGAGTTAAGGTATGAATCGGAGAAAGCGTTAGGCACTCCGTTCGCCCAACCATGAGGTTAGCCTCTACTAATCATCATTAGTTCTTAATTAGATATTTCAAATCCATGCAAATACAGAGGATGATGGCAAAAAAAAAAACACATCCAAAATCGAGTTGGAAAAATACATAATCTAAGTATTTAACACGCCTAACAACGTATAGAAGAAAATAAAATCATAAATCCCAATATATGCGAATTCTAACTAAATAATACATGGAATAAATCGCATGACATCGATCGAAACATGAAAATAACGAAGAAAATCTACTCATGTTAGAATTAAATTAACAGATTTTAAGATAAAGATCACATATGATAAGTGAGAAAAATAAACTATAACAAGTTCTAAATTCTAAGCATGTCCTGAAACTAAAATGGAAGTACCTAACCTAGTCTATTACTAACTAAAATATTAGAAATAACAAACTATGCTAGTAAAATAAAGCATGCTTTAATCAAACAGCTGTAACGAGGTAAAACTTAGAATAAAATAAAAGAAAAGAATGTGGACACAATATTGACTATTATGACCACATTAATGTTTATGTCAGAATATCGCAATCGTAATATCACAGATTACGATGCAATGAATATAAGCAACATTGTTAAATTTCAATTGAATAGTACAATAATGATAATGTACTATAAAATAAAGAATTAAAATCTACGAAACTATGACATCCAATCAAACTATAGAAAAAGAATTACTAATTCAAAACTAGAATAAAACATGCTTCAGATTTATAAATTACTAACTAAGCACAAAATTAAGAAGTAGGCAAGCAATCGAAAATGTAACCCGACCTCTTCACATAAGAAGAGAGTGAATAGAGAAGTGTCGAGAATCTTGTAGAATACCTGAAGCATAATCCGGGTGAATCCTCAAGTCAGGAGAATAGTGCTCATTTGTCCGATCCTCGAGGAATGCTCCAATTCTAGTCAGTAGGTTAGGAATTCAGGAGAGTATAGCCATAATTCAGCTCGTACGTCTGCGAAGCAACAGGGTGCTGGCATCAAAACGTGCGCACTCGGTATTTCGGCAGAGTATCTCTCACCCAAAATATTTTCCTGAAAAGCATACCAGGGATACGGTATTTATAGAATTTATCAACCAATGAGATACTGGCACGTTTTGGGACACGTCAAGCCTTTTGAAGTTAGCGGTCACTAAGTTTGGAGTTGGCGATCGCCACAAAAAATCAAGTTTCCAAGGGTTTCATGTGGCAGTCACCACAATGGAGTTGACAACCCCATGGTTCAATGTTGGCAGTCGCTACTTCAAGCTAGGGTTTTTACAAGTTTCTCAAACAATCGCCGTAATGCAAGGTGGCGGCCCCATGGTTGCAAGGTGGTGGCTCTAGGTTCAAATTGGCGGCTAGAGGTCTGGACATTGTGGGTTCACTGGTTTGAAGATTTTGATAATTGGGTTTGAAGATTTTGATCATTGGATTCGAACACTGAGTTTGAATCACTTACCGAGGATCGTTCAGAGGCACTATTTCACTTGTTTTCATTATTGGATCCACCCGGATTAATCAAAGATTGGCAGGGTAAAATTGGGGTGTCTACAACCACCTTTTGTTCCCTTGGGATACCCCGCAAAAAAATAGACTTCTGTTCTCGGTTCTAACTTACCTGCGTTCCCTTTCAGCACATGTGTTGGACACCCCCAAATCCGAATATGTTTTAGACTAGGCTTTCGCTTAGTCCACAATTCTATGGGAGTAGAATGTACTGATTAGAAAGTACCAAGTTCAGAATATAAGCCGTTGTCTCTAATGCAAGTCCCCAAAATGAATTGGGTAATCCTGAATAACTCATCATTGACCTTACCATCTCCATAAGAGTCCTATTTCTTTCTGCTACACTATTCTGTTGCGGAGTGTCCGGTGCAGTTAACTGGAATATAATCCCTTCTGACGACAAGTAGTCCCTAAACTCTCCAAAGAGGTACTCCCTACCATGGTCGGATCGTAGTGATTTGATACTTTTACCCAGATGCTTCTCCATCTCCGCCTTAAATTCTTTGAATTTTTCAAAACATTCAGACTTACGGTGTATCAGGTAAATGTATCCATACCTTAAATAGTCGTCAATAAAAATGACAAAGTACTCAAAACCACCTCTAACCCGGATAGTCATAGGACCACACACATCAAAATGAACCAGTTCTAACGGTTCTTTAGCTCTATAGCTTTTGACCGAGAAGGGCCTCTTGATCATCTTACCCTCTAAGCAGGACTCACAGACTGGAAGTACTTTCACTTTCAATGAACCCAAAGGTACATCTTCTACTAGTATATTTATCTTTTTTTTATTAATGTGATCCAAGTGTAAGTACCAAAAAAATATTTGATTCATTAAAGAAGGATCATTTCTCTTATATAGTAAATTAGATGTATTATTCAATTCAGTCAGTTACAGTGTAGAAGAAATTAGAGTAATAACATAATGATTATCTACCAATGTACCAGAACAAATAACTGTTAGAGGTAATACTGCCAAGATCATTGTATTTGTAAAACGATTTTCGGTAAAAATTAATTGGACGGGCAAACACCGAAACGAGCTTCGGATAAAAATTTTGACGTCGAACGAACAAAAATAAACCCGTGCAACCAAAATTAATTTAGATGAATATCTCTTGTCGATCTAATCTTCAACTACGACTTGATTCCGAGTTAAAACTCCAATCAAATCTTCTACCGTATTCCCTTACGCGATCCTTGAATGTAGTGTGGGCTACAATCCCCTGAGAACTAGTACTGGCAGAACCCCGATATATTTAAGTCTTAAAAGACAAAAATAATATCATATATGATATATGAGATATGAACTAT
>JAULJZ010035258.1:0-14843 GCA_032270985.1 Heliamphora pulchella
TATATATATTACATTTTTTCATTGGAAATTGTGACTATGGTAGGGGAATTTGGTTCCTAAAGCTTCAACATTTCCTTCTGGAATTAATGCTCTGGCAGATTATGTTCATAGCAAAGGATTGAAGCTGGGAATATACTCCGATGCCGGGTATTATTAATCGACTGAAATTAGATGTTTTAAAGTATCTGTTCAATGTATAAAAATACTTGATGAAAAGTATGTCATTAATTATTTTATATATATATATATTTTTTTGAGTTCTTATTTTCTTTTGTAGAACTCAAACGTGTAGTAAAACCATGCCTGGATCTCTAGGACATGAAGAACAAGATGCAAAAACTTTTGCTTTATGGGTGAGTATATATATATGTTTCAATATTGATAGACATTGTTATATTATACATTCTGAATTGTTTTTTTTTTAATTTAATAAACTTTTCTTAGGCTAATAATATTTTTTTTTTCATACAGGGAATTGATTACTTGAAGTATGACAACTGCTACAACAATAATATAAGTTCTAAGGAGAGGTACTTAATTAGCATCATAAGAAAAACTCATATATATGCTTGGATAAGACTTTCTATTATATTTTTTTTATTTATTATCTTTTTTTTTAATCTTCTTTGGTGATCGAGATCTATAGGTATCCTAAAATGAGTAAAGCTTTGCTAAATTCTGGACGTCCAATCTTCTTTTCCCTGTGTGAATGGTGAGTTTAACTATTGTTCATAGTTGTTGATGTTGATGTAAACTCTATTATGCTCTATGAATCACATATACTTTAAAATAGGTCATCTATTTGTATTGGGTATGGATACGGCTAGATACGTATCGAATTCTATAATTACGTGTGCAATTGTCAATATTTTACTTCTTAAATTTGAATATTTACTAATCTTGAGTTGGAGAAACTCAACTTATCATTAAGTACTCAATGTGCAAAATGGAAGGAAATTCTAAATTAAATCATGATACAAGAAATTTATATTAATTTATTAACTTCTTTAAAATGGCATCCATATATTTACCATAATCAAATTTTTTTCATACATGAAACTTTTTGGTTATGTTTTTAATCAAATATCCCCTTAGTAGAGGACATCATGAAGTATCATGGTGGTGTAACTATGCTAAAAAGTTAATTAGAGTGTTTGGGAATGCTACTGCTAGTAGTTTTTTGTTTCTTACTATTAATTTTAACTATAAACTACAAGTTTTTTTAAATACTCACAATTTCTGCTACAACTTATAACTATTTTTTTTCTTTTATCTCAGCTATAAATTATAATATTTACCAAACACTCATAACTTCTACTTCAAACTACAATCTATAAGCTACTAGCAGTATAAGTTACAATCTATAAACTATTAGTAGTAATTTTTCCAAACACTACCAATGACTATCAAGCACTTGTAGTTTTGAATGTTTGGCATCAATTTTGTAATAGTTCTTCCATCAATACTATGAATGAGAGAATCAAATCGCATTGTTCACGCATGGCTATAGGGGACAGGAAGATCCTGCAACTTGGGCCCAAGCTGTTGGAAATAGTTGGAGAACAACTGGGGACATTGCTGATAATTGGAATAGGTGAATAATCTTCAAAGCTTAACTTTTTTAAAGTTTATATTAATCAGTATCACATCATATTTTCTTGCCGTATAAGTTGGTTTTCGCATTCAACACATTACTTCCAAATTTGCTGATGGTTTATATTTGCAATATATACATCTTTATTCTTAGATTTTGAATTTGTTTATTTATCTACTTTTACATGTCTTCATGACAACAATCTCTATCTCTCTCTCTCTCTCTCTCCCCCATATATATACACGCACACTGAAGGAGGATAAAGATTGGGCCCAGGTCTAATCCTTTTCGGAATGAAACATAGGGGCCCAAAATAGACGGGGCCAGACCAAACCAGGCTAGCCAGCAAAAAACATAACCTATAGTAGTCGAGTTTGATTGACTGACCTAGAAGGCCAAGGGCCTCTTCGCCCTGAAACTAAATATATTCAACTTAGTCGATGTTTAACCATAGATTGGCCTGAGTTTTAGGGATCCAAATCACATCGTCGAGATGATATTACCAGGTAGCAAAGGGGAATCCCCAAATAAGGTGGGAGATCTCCTTATGGAATAGAAATACCAACAATTATAAGGAGAGAGATCCTTAATTTTGAGGGATAAGAAGGAGGAATCAAATCAAACTTGAGTCCAACCAAGGTCTAAACAGACAGGGAGAGAACACCTATAAAAGAGAACATACCCCTAAGGGAAGAGGTATGGAAAATAGTACTTAATTTCTTCCATCAATGTAGGAGAGTAACACTCACTTGAGTGTTCGAGTGCGTTCTGGTCAAACCTTGACTGAGAAGTGCTAATGAAGCTCTTATTTTGTAGGGTAAAAGATTAGACCAAGCAGGGTGATAATAGTTTTGGTGGCAATATGGAGGAGTTTCTAACCTCTTGTTGTTAAGGGTCAGAGAGTTGACTTAATTGTGTTAATTTTTATGCGCACAATTTGGCGACTTCAGTGGGAACGAAAGGATTTGATAGCATTAATGAGCCAAACTTCCTCAAGGGTCTTGAGAAGTCACGATGAGAGGCAAGATACTCCTCAGGTTTTGCCCCACCAGTCAAAGTCTATCCGAGGGCAGCCAAGTTGGTTCGTGAACTGCGGAGGTTTAGATCTCAAGCCTTGCAGGAGGGGTGACATCTATGATATTTTGCCTTCACGAGCAATGAGGGGAATCCATCCCATGGCAAGAGAAAAAGAATGGGTGAGAGGCTAGCACGCTGAGGTCGGATGATAGATGATTGAGGGGAAATGATGAAATGCCGAGATAGGGAGATCGATGAGCTTTAACAGCAGATTGATAGTTTTAATACACAGAGGGATCCTCAAACAAAGCGATGTGGTGAGATAGACCAAGAAAGGAATCTGGGAAACATTAGAGTGTGGAAATCTTATAGTCAGAACCACCCGCAAAGACGAAGGGTGGAGTTCGTTGATCTCAAACCTTAGGAAAGCCAAAAGAGTACAATACATGAGGAGGACCCTAAGGAGCCAAGTGTTTGGTTAGCTTATCAACGTAGGGTAACAATCGATCTAAACCTTCGAGTCTAGCTAGAGAAAAGGATGGATTCTAGGATCCTCTAGGTTGGAGGTTGAATAGCCCAACATGTAGCGAAAAAGGCACTAGACCAAATCTCAGTTTCTCCTCTGGCCGAAGAGATCGAGAAAGCTGATGCGCTTAGGAATTTCTCTCCACCGAAGTTTGAGATGTATGATGGGAAGTCAAATTTAGTGAGATACATACGACACTATCAACAAGTCATGGTGCTTTGGAGTGGAAATGATGCGCTGCTTTACAGAATGTTCTTGTCCAGCTTAGGGTACTTAGCCTTAAGCTAGTTTCATAAGCTTGAGTCGCGTTCTATGGTTAGTTAGAAGCAGTTGACTAAGACCATCACGATCAGATTTATTACCAACAGTAGACATCACAAAGGCATAGACGCACTGCTGTCACATCGAAAAGACGATGTAGAGATAATACGAGAGTATACCTGATGATATTGGGAACTCTACAACGAAATTGACAACTGTAGCGAGTAGCTGGCCATGGCATCATTCAAGCTGTGCCTGCCACCCCAAAGTAGGCTAAAGTAGTCCTTAACTAAGAAGATAGTGTTGAGCATGTTTGAACTTATGGTTAAGATTGAGCAGCACGCTATGGTAAAGGAATACATAAGCCAAGCCGAGCAAAGCGTGGCCTCGACAAAACGTCATAAAAAGAAGGAACCAGACTAAAAGGAGTCTAGGCCGAGGAAGGAGGCCCAAGGGAAAAAGGAATTAAGGTTTTTTAGGCATTACAAATTAACTGTGTTTAAAGAGACCTTACACAAGCTCTTGAATCACATCAAAGATAAGCTCTACTTCCAATGGCTCCCCAAGATATTAGGGGGCTCGAAAAGGAGAAATCTGAATAACAAGTGCATGTATCACCGAGGACATAGGCACCTAACAGAGGAATGCAGAACATTTAAAAATCACCTGAAAGAGCTAGTTCAGTCAGGATATCTCGTTGAGTACGTCAATAAAGAAAAGATGGTGCCCCAAGAACGATAATATGCTCGAGAGAAAGAACCCGAATAAATTGAAGCCCCCTTGGGCAGAGTGGGGGTTATCTACGGGACAACAGAACCAATTACTAAGGTAGAAGTTCGGCATCAAATGAGGACTCTTGCGCATGCACGAAAAGTGGAGAATGGAAAGCATCGAAGAACTAATCAGGATGCAAGAAAGATAGTTTGGGATAAGAATACTTTTTTTGAAGAAGATCACAAATTACCATAACTGAAGTCTATGGGCTTTGATATGTGCGAAGGCTGTATTTTTAGGAAGCAGACAAGGAAGGGTCAATTTCTTGAAAGGTGGAAGAACACTGAAATCTAAAAAATTGGAATTGTTGCACATAAACTTCTGGGAGCCCTCTTTAGTTGCATCTCTTAGAGGTTCACGATACTATGTCACTTTCATCGATGATTCGAGTAGAAAGTTATGGGTTTATTTTCTAAAGATTAAATCTGACGTCTTTAAAGCATTTAAAAAGTAGAAGACTATAGTTGAAACATAATTGAGCTTAAAGTTGAAGTGTTTGAGACCAGACAATGGAGGAGAATACATAGACGGGGGGTTCAAAAAATTTTGTGCTACAAATGGAAATAAGTGGGAGAAGACTACTCTTGGGACACAATAGTAGAATGGCATGGCTGAGCGCATGAACAAAACCCTTAATGAGTGAGCTAAGAGCATGAGATTGCATGCTAGGCTGTTAGAAACTTTTAGGGCTGATGCAGTGGACACTGCAGTTTACTTGATAAATTGTGGACTGTTGTTCCTTTATGTTGCAGTTCTAAAGAAGTTTGGAGCGAAAAAGAGATAAATCTGTCCTTTTTAAAAGTCTTTGGTTGCACCTCCTACGTTCACATTGATTTTAATGCTCATTACAAATTACAAGCCAAATCCAGGAAATGTTTCTTTATTTTTTATGGGGATGATGCTTTTAGTTATCAGTTTTGGGATGATCAGAATTGAAAAATTATTAGAAGCATGAATGTTATCTTTAATGAGCAGGTCATGTAAAAATATATATCAAAAACAGAACCTGATGTTGTGATGCCAGAGGCTAAGAAACTTGAGTTTATTGATTTAAATGATATTTTTTAGAGTACTTTGCAGAATAGGGATGAAGAAAAAAAGAAAAATGTGAACCCACACACAAAACATAGTACATCTACAACCTTTGTGAGAAGGTCTTCCAGAAGCAATAGGCCACCACAACGTTTCTCACCATTTGTATTTTATATTTTTCTTCCTGATAGTGGTGAGCTTGAGAGTTATGATCAAGCTTTGTAGACAAAGAATTCAATGAGGTGGGAGTTAGCTATGAAGGATGAGATTGATTCACCGTTAACAAATCAAACATGTGAGCTGACAAAACTGCCAACAGGAAAGAAAGTTTCGTATAACAAGTGGGTATACAGAATAAAGGCAGAGCATAATAGTAGCAAACATTACAAGGCCAACTTGGTTGTCAATGAATTTCACAGAAGGAAGGCATTGACTATACTGACATCTTCTCTCTAATTGTGAAGTTAACAACAATCAGATTGGTATTGGGAATTGTGGCCGTAGAGAACTTACATCTTTAGCAGTTGGATGCCAAGATTTTGTTTCTTCATGGTGGTTTGAAATAGGAAATTTATATGCATCAATCGGAAGGTTTCACACTACAGGGAAAAGAGGAATGAAAAACGTTATGAGGAGCAAATTAACCCTAGGGAGGGGGGTGAATATGTTATTTAAAAAGAAATAAAAAATTAAAATGAAATAAAAATTTATTTAAACATCCATGAGAGATGAAATGAGATATAACGTGAAAATCTTTTACTAGAATCTTAGGATAAAAATCACGACACCAACTCACAAGAACTTTTCACTATGAATTAAAGAGGTATAAGAAAGAATAATAAAGGAATTACATCCGTTACCAGACGATGACCTAATTTTTTTTCTTAAGTTAGCTCCCCGAGTTTCTTTTTGATTCCATAGATTCTGGGCATATAGCACCCACATAATGACGCCCTCATTTTGACTCTACGAATAGCCCGATATCATGTGATGAGGCTATTGGCCGACCAGGAGAGTTTGGTTGACATTATATACTATAATCTCTACAACAAGCTAGGGCCATTGGACTCCTTATTAAGGAAGTACACTATCCCTTTGATCGTAATTGGGACGGATCCAGTCTAGCCCCTTGGGAGGGTCATAGTCCCCATAGAGGCAGGGTTCGTTACAGTAGAAATTGAGTTTCTAGTGGTGGATCTGCCCTCGTCATACAATCTATACATCTATATATATATATATATATATATATATATATATATATAATATAACTTGTTTTGTAAACTCTTAATAGAACTGAATCTTCCCATTTATATCTTGAGTCTAAATTCTGGGACCTTCATCAAGTGGCCGCTCGGTGCACCGATTAGGAAAATTAGATTACTCATCACAACTTTGGACTAATGGTGACACATGTTGGAATACAAAGGTAATTTGTACTGTATAATTTTTTTGATACAAAATTTTATATTCGTAAAATTCTCCAAAATTTAGTATAACCTTTTAATGCTATTTCGTCAATTATCGTGTCGACGGAATTTTAGCGAGAATTTTCTAACTACATGTTTTTAATTTTGATGTTTATTGAATTTTAGCAAATTTTGCTATAAATTCCTGATTTAAATTTTATTTATAACGTTTTATTAGGAATTATATTTTAAGAATATCGAGTAGTTATTTTTATTTTTCTGTCTCATTTGGGTTACGAATCTTACAAGTGTACACTTCACAAGAGACTCCATAGAGATAGTGTTGCTTTATTTTAGGTGTGAAGATGACTGTAGCTAGTTCGAGGTCACGGGCTAGATAGTTTCGAGGTTTCTACTATCGAAGTTCGTGACGTATTTTAGATGATCATCTTTTTAACTTGTAGCAAGTTGCAAGTCAATTCTAAAGTAATCCAAAAGTGTACCAAGTAATTCTTCTGAGAATGCTCACGTAGTTTCATACTTTTTATGAAAGTTCTAAATCCCTAATGACTATCGTTACTCACCAGCTTATCGAGAATGATATTTAAAGTGAGATAAAGAAAATCTTGAATTGCAAAACATATATGAGATTTAGGGAAGATTTTCATGATCAGATTGACTTATTAATCTAGATTCCAAGAAAAAGATATAAAAGAATGGATAGTCAACTAGATAGTTGCACTAAAATTACGTCGGCCAAATGTATTTCAGTTCAAGAATATAAGTTCAATTCACTGATTAGGATTTGAAGGGTATAGAAAGACTCACCAAATCTACTTTTCGTGATGAGTTAGGTTATCAAAAGCTTATGGGGATATAAAGGATAAAGTTAGAAGGACTATCGAAATGGGTCAAAATGAATGATTATCGGTTTGTAAGACTCAATGGAAAATGAATGCTTCAGGAGATTGGAGATTACAATCACTTTCACGAGTAAGATTCAATGTTATAAGTTAGCCAGAATAATTATGATTTTTAGTGTTATATAAAGCAAAACAATAAGATGAGACTTTTTAGTCGATTAACCTTGACCTATTTGGTTATACTAAGCATAATAGTCGATTAGTCTCTATTTGGATCCTCCTTAATACCCTTACTTTCTTCAAAGTTATTGCTACTCTGGTCAAGTCAGCATACTCTCTTGCTCCTTTTTACAATCTCCTGACACGGTTGCAAAGGTGACTTCCAGCGTTAGTCCTTCTTGCAATTTCCTATAAATCTTACGAATGGGTGTTTTGTAGATGTTCGATAGAATATCTTAGGTTCATCTTCCTGATATTACACATATGCACATAGCAAAAGGATCATTACCCTACTCGATAAATTTTTCCAGACTTCCTATTAAAAGAAACGGTGATCATGCGTTTTTCTAATCGAAATTTTAGGGATATTCGTTTGGTGGCTATGCAAAGAAGATACATACGTGAGTGCAACTATTGTGTACTTAATCTTATGGCTCTGGGTTTTAAGAAAATCCAAAATTATAACTTTTATACCATCTCTGTCACGACCCATTTTTAAACACGGCGTCTGTGACCGACCAGTGAGTCAGAGCTCACCCAATGCCTACTTTTCAAATAGTTAGGGATTTTCATAAAAAAATAAAAAACGTTACTTAGAAAAATTTTTGTGAAACTAGGAATTTTCAAAGATACACAAAGCCAAAACTAGTGCCATAAAATATATTACCTTTATAGACGAGCAATTGTATACAAAACGTTTACATACAACATAATTAGGAACATCTATCCTTGACAAGCAACACAAAATGATAGTTTCCTCTTTCTTAGGCTGCCCAGCATTTATCTTATCCTGAAATATCATAATATCGATTTCATAAGCACGAAACTTGTGTGGGTACACATATATCAAAGTTACAAGTTTGTCATGTAATATCAATTTTTTGGTATGAAAACACCTAATCAAGTTCTTTTTTGTCAAAAGCAATAACATAACTTTTCATAACAGGTTGTAGGCATTCAGTCCTAGTAGTTTTCATAAACAGATTACATGCATTACTCCTTAACAATTTTCATAAATAGGATTATAGGCATTACTCCTTAACAGTTTTCATAAACAAGATTACAGGCATTACGCCTTGCATGCAATGATAAGTTCATGGTTATGCCAGAATTACATAGGGAGCGACTCTACAATCCTTTTCGGTATGGTTATGATATTATAATCAACAATCACTTGACAGTGATCCCATTCTTATACACTTTGCTGTTCAACACTCCAATGACCGGGTTAATACCATTCAAGTTATTATTACATATGCATTTTCAGAATAGGCTCAACCAGGATATTCATATTTTTTAAAAATAGAAATAATTAGAATTTTCACAGATATGTCCATAACAGGAAAGTTGTATAGGAATTTATTGAGATTTTTTGAATTTCAAAAACTTTCCAACGGTTTTAAAAGCCAAGGTTTTTGTTTTTTGATTTTGTGCCCTTTTCAAGAGGCCTTGTTTTTCTATATAAGGAATGTTCTGGCTTTGTGTTTATATACTTCAAAATACATAAAAATATCATTCCCTTCCATTGTTATTCTTTATATTTTATAATTTCTTTAGACAACTTCGATCATAGATGGGTTCATATTTCTTCTAGTGTGCGCAAATATTATGAGGCTTGG
Source organism: Heliamphora pulchella (assembly GCA_032270985.1). Classification (NCBI taxonomy): domain Eukaryota; kingdom Viridiplantae; phylum Streptophyta; class Magnoliopsida; order Ericales; family Sarraceniaceae; genus Heliamphora; species Heliamphora pulchella. The sequence goes on from JAULJZ010035258.1 coordinate 9,312, forward strand.
TCGTGATTTGGATTGAATCTTGGGACTATAAATTGTTCGTTAAAACCCTCGTGTAGGGAAGCAATTACAGTCTTAAGATAGCGGTATCGTGCCTCTCTTATCACAGGCCAGTTATTATTTATATGCAATAAATATAAATATATTCTGTGTAATTTATTTATTTATTTTATTTATCAAATACAATCTGTTTTATGTAATAGTTAAATAGATCAGTATATATATCTTTTGCAAAATGAAAAAATAATGTAGTCTAACAATCTAAGAGGGTAAGTTGCATCAAATAAAAAACCCTACTGTTTATCTTCCAGATAAATACTCGGCATAATCTTCACCATTTTCTTGCATTTGCTTCATCATTAAAGCCCTTGTTTTTTTGTTCTCTTTTGGAAAAATAACGTGAGAAAGGGGTAGCGAGAATTATACCAGAACTTTGTTTTTCATTTTTTTTTCTTGTTTTCCAACTTTGTAAATACTATTCTTTAACTCTGGAATACGCACAAGTAGTTTTGTCACACACTATTGGAATATACACAGCAAGCTTTGTTGCAAATTTACTTGTTTATATATCTCTCGTCTGTTTTACTCTGTTTTTTTATGCAAATTGTATTTTGAAACCCTAAGTCATATCTTTCAATTACCCACCGAATCGAAGGTTTGATACTATGTTTCTCCACTGTTCATTTCTTATTTGAAATCTGGGTTTCTTGTTTTGATTTGAACTTCTTTGGTTTCTAACCCTATCATATGATTGAGATTAATTTGGTCCTTAAAGAACCGACAAATTGGACGACCAATTAGTGTGTAAAATTGATTCATTTCTAAATATTCATTGCTTCTTTCAAGGAGACTTTATACTTCCTGTAATTATTAATCATTTGTAATGCTACATTCTAGTCTCTTTTCTCATAGAAGCACAAGAAATGAATCAGTGCATATAATTGCAAAGAAGACAAAATCATGCACATAAGTGAATATGCATGCAAGAAATTATGATCCGGTGATTTATTTCTCCGGTCAATAGGAATTTCTTTACTGCTATTTTGTGTTGTTTTTATAAATGGCAGTTGGTTTGGTATTTGTTTGTTTGGATATATTCCTGAAATTATATTTGCAATATCTTATTTTCAAAAAACTATGTGCCTTACAGTACTTGTATATTGATTTGGTGGAAAATAGTAGTCTTCGACCGCTTCTAAAATGAAAGCAACATTTGTTTTTTTTTTATTTTTTATTTCCATGAAAGTGGCATTTATATATATATATGTTTTTCTCTTCTTCGAAATATGCAGTTTCTATAAGAAGCATTGAGGTATGCCTATTTTGCTTTTACCACGTTTATAATATTGTGATTATAATACCAGAAAGTATGGTTTTACAAATATGAATAAAAGGAGTTATGAATTATGATGGATTAAGTGGTATTGATCCAAACGGTTTGGAATTTTATTTATTTGTTTATTATTTTTGGAACGGTGAGAACTGAGAAGGCACAGGAATGGTGATTATACACCTTTTCACAAATTTGGGTATATATTAAGACAACATTTGGTTAGGTAAATTTTTTCAAATGACCAGATTGTCTTATAGAGTCAGTTAATGCTTGTTTTAATACCATTTTAAGCCAGATTTGTTTCACTGAATTTAAAATTTAATTTTCTATTATTTGTCATTTTTGTAGTTTGGTTGATCGGAGTTTAGTTCATGCAACACAGAAAATTGAAATGTTCGGAATTTTCAATTTTTTTTTCCGGTGTTTCATTCTTCTCGTCTATTAATTCTCAGAGTATGAGACTTGGATCATTAAAATGCAATGATATACTATTTGTCTCGGTTGGTGCGTACATTCAGAATTTAATTGTGTATTTCCTGCAAAGCTTTTAGATGTTCTTGGAATATGAAAAAATAAAATAATTTTCAGAAAATTGTGAAATAATTACAAATGGATTAAATTCTTAAATTCAAACGGTTTGAACTTTTTGAAAAGAAAAGATGAAATGAGGCACCGGTTCCATGAACAGGGCTATGGGTTACAAAATAAGGCCATGTTTGGTTATGCTATAATGTCTAAATTGTTTATTTGGCGTGTATGCTCGTATGAACTTGATTCTTAGTGTGGTTTGTTTCTGTTGTCTTGAAATCTAATTTTTCTTTTTGCTGTCAACTATTTAATTTTTTTCTAAATATAAAAATTTTAATTGTATTTTCTTTGGCATGTTTTATTGCCAAGAAATTTAATAAATGCTATAAATTTGTGAATTTATCACAAATGGTTTGTTGGATGATCTGAACTTGGTTGACATTTTAGGTGAGTATTTTTTTTCACTTTTATGTGTTTTTTTATATGTGCAAACATTGGTTGTAGTGATTTTTATTTGTTTGCATATTTAAAGAAAAATTTCAAATTAAGTTGAAAATAAATTAAGTATCTATCTACTACAGATATAGAATCTTCCAGCTTTAACCGTCCTATAGAAAAGGAACTAGAGTAACAAGTGGAGCTTGAAAGTGTAAACGATCTGGAATAGAAAAAGAATTATGACGAAGAGTTTTATATGTATATATTAGAAAATGAACAAACAAAATGTTGGAGAAATATATAATAACATAAGACATACTCGGTGGTTCAGAAAATACATGTTTATTAACTTTCAATGATTACAATAAACAAAATTTACAGAAAATAAAAATACAGAAAAAAATATAAATAGAATATGCAAACTGAATCCTGCAAACACAGTTTTCTTAATAATGATTCACCGCCTACCAAGGGTATTGTAGGTTTCTCCACCGGCGTCACTCTCCCAAGATAAAATAACTGACCCGAACATTGGAACACCTCCAAAGATCAGCTACTCGAACGTATCTCGTCTGTCTTTCTCTATCTCACAACTTGTAATGTCAGAATTGTATCCGTGTATCTCACCTCTTTACCATACCTCTGCAGAATACTAGAAATGTTCTTATTTAGAACTTCTCTCATAGAGGGTTACAAAAGAATTGAATAGGAAAATCAATTGTCAATTGAATGGTATTGATTCTAGAATTAAATTGCCAATTGAATTTAGAAATCAATTCTTAAATAATGGCCAATTGAATTCAATATTTCCAACAACACATACATGTGAGATACAAGTCTTTAAATAACAAGCTAAATAGATATATAATATCTCTAAATTTTGTAAAATCTAAACTCAATATTACTGATCAACTTATTAAAGGGTTATTTAGGAATGTAGTCTTAGATTTTTCGATGGGAATGAGCTAAAACCCATAAGAAAGTCACCTGAGGAGGTAACTCAACATTTGTGATTAGGAACCCCATAAAGAAGGTTCAATGGATAAAAACAATCCGTACTGCATGACTCATAATTCTAGCACTTTTTATGAGGAGACATCTTACTCCTGCTTATTCCCAGAACAAGTATGCTAATGAAATGTAACGTTTAGGAATGATTACATACTGAATGAGACCAAGGTAAGAACACTCTTGCACAATATAGGTCACATGTATCCTTGGAAGCTCACCTAAGTGAGAGCGACGTCGTGAGACCGCGACACTGATAATTGGGCTGTTATCTTAGAGCTCTTATTAAAATTAAAATCTAACACATAACCTACAATAACGCTAACCCACGAATCAAGTCTAATATCGGTACTATGTGCGTGACACGTTGTATTTTGATTCAAAGGATCTAATTCAAAACATAATTCATTATGACTCTTTAGAGAAAGACGGTTAACACTAAGTGAGGTTCAAGTGCAGAAGACACCTACACCTATTGCACAATATAATAGTTATCCAAAACTTTCCTGTATTATATATATATATATATATTGATTTAATTTTATTTTTTTGGATTTGTTTTGTTGAAGTTTTGAAATTGTGTGGAATTGTTGAGATTTTTTGAATTTAAAAAACTTCCCAACGGTTTTAAAAATCAAGGGTTGTGTCTTTTGATTTTGTACATTTTTCAAGAGGTACTTGTTTGCCTTTATAAAGCATTTTCTGGCCTATTGTTTATATACTTCAAAATATATAAAAATCTCATTTCATTCCCTTGTTATTTTTTATAATTTATAATTTCTTTGGACAACATCGATTATAGATAAGTTTATATTCCATTTAGTGTGCGTGAACATTAGAATGTTTGGTCGTGATTTGTGTTGAATCTTAGGATTGTAAATTGTTCGTTAAAACCTTCGCGTAGGAATGCAATTACAGTCTTAGCACAGTGATATCGTGTCACTTTTATCACATGCCAGTTATTTTATATATATATATATATATGTTTAATTAATTTATTTTATTTGTTAAATACAATTTATTTTATGTAACAGTTCAATAGAACAATATACATATCTTTTACAATACGAAAAAATAATCTACTCTAATAGAATCATCATTTTATGTAAAGATATAAAATTTTTTATTCAAATTAGAGCAAAAAACTCAAGTAATAAAGATATATGAGACTCACTTTGATTTTAGCAGAGTTATTTAATGAATTGGCTTGTAACGTTCCCGATCTATATGACACATAAAATAAAACTTTAATTATTATCTTTATATTTTTGAATAATCTTCTTATTTTTATTTAATTCTTATTTATTACACATCTTATTTATTTACTCTAATTATTTTTCTTAAAAACAAAAATTGCATTTTTATTTAGTTTTATTAAATTACTTTAAAAATATATTTTTATTCCTAAAAATTTCTTTGAATTCTAAAAATCTCAAGACTTTATTTTATTTATATAAAAACTACAAAATCTTTATTTTTAACTTAGAATAGCATAATAAAGATTGACTTTTTATTTTATACCAAAATTAAACTAAATATTCCCATTATTTTATATTTCAAAATATAAAATCTTATCTTATTAAATTTTAAATCTTTATCTTTTTCTTTTTAAACTAACTCTGAAATTTATTTAAGAAAATCTTTTATTTTATATCATTCATTGAAGATTAACTACTAAGTTAATATTTAACTTCTAGTTTAAAACTTTTACTTTTATAAAAATTATAATATTTTGACAAAAATATCAGATTATTTATGTAATAAAAAATTTATTTCAACTCTATTCATAAAAATATGAATTTTTCATATGCTCAATTTATTTTTATAAAAGATTCAATTTCCATAATTCAAATAAAATTGTATTTTCTTCTTCTTCTTCTTCTTCTTCTTCTTATTATTATTATTATTATTAGGGTAAATTACACTTACACCCCCTGAATTTAAGGGTTATATCACTGTCACCCCCTCCATTTTCTGAAATATCACTGCACCCACTTACTTTTTAATTTTTGTAACACTTTGGTCCAAAAGTTAACTTTCCGTTAACTTTTGAACGGAAAAACAGTATTTTCACACTTATACCCCTGATTTTTTTGTTTTCACACTTACACCCCCTTGATTTATTTATTTTTTGTTTTTTGTTTTTTTTTAAATTACAAAATTTTATTTAAAAATTTTTAATTAAAAAATAAAAAATTACTAAATACAAAAATAAGTAAAATAAAAAC
>JAULJZ010035269.1:928-14843 GCA_032270985.1 Heliamphora pulchella
ATCAATAATCACAACTCACACATATATTTATAACCATTCATATATTAATTCCTCATTTTAAATTCTCATATTTAATTCAACAGACCAAGTCTCAAATGTACATTAACTTAACTCATTAACTTCAAGCTAATTAATTAATTAATTAACATCACCAACACTTTAATCATCTAAGCCTTGCATTGAAACTCACAATGTAGATTAACTCTTAGTGTATTACAGAATCAACCAAATATCCTCATCCATCTTGTAACCAATTCTACTTTATTAAATCAAAGTGAATCTAAATTTGACCCTTTAATTGGAAACTTATTAAGTTGTAATCAAAGTTAATTCACAATGACAAGGAGATATTTATTCCACTACTGTTCATGAATTTATATTCGTTACAGTTCAAAGCTTAACTTGTCAATAGAGATTTACCCCAACTTAATTAATTAACAACCCACATGTAATACACATCTTTTGTTGGATTCAAACTTTATTACCATGCCAAGGAAAGTTTCAATACTAAGTTCTCATATCTTCAAAATAAACCACACATTCAATCCTTAGTTCATAACACTTATTAATTCATCGTGATTAAGTTTAGTTTTTGTCACATTCTGCAACCGAAATCATGCTTTGGTTCAAAACTCAAATCCCGTGATTTTTTCTTGAAGTAGTTCCCTTTTCTATCTCCACCGATCAGTTAGTTAATCTAAAACTAACTTAGCACTATATGGTCAGTCAAGTAAATTCTTGTATTCCCACCACCTAACAAGGGTTTTCGCCACGTGGTCTTCAAATATTTAGAGTTGAATTATAAATCTCACCATTTATTACTTTGTTTTTACGATTACTTCACCTTAATCCATCTTCTTTTGTTATCATGATTTTTAATTAAACTATAAATCATTAAAGAGTTTCTGATTCTTCAAATATTCCCAATTGGAGTATCAACTTAACCTATATATATACTAGTTAACTAATCAAATGGTTCAGTTTACACTTTAAGATTCCTGTTGCATCTACATTATCCACCAGGTCATGATTTAAATTAAAATTCCATATGATAAGTTAAGCTATTCATATACCACAATTTTTGTTACCATAGGAAAGGCAAGCTTATCTAAGATTCAAATTTAGTCTTAAATTCAACTATTTATTAGTCTTTTGACCACTTCCAATACGAGTAAGGCAAGAAAACATAAATTCATTAGGATTTTTCCTAAATCTTCCAATCCTCAATCGACAAGATTCAAGTTAAAATTTAAATATGGCGATTACCAATAATGCTTGAAATATATCCAAGTCCTTCTTCAGTCCAAAGTTCTAAAGAAACATTATATAACTTTACCCATTTCTTCATAAACCCAACATGTCCGACTAGAGTCTTGGTTTCCTTTAAACAATTCAACACACCATTATATTGTTGTCATCATAAGGGAAGTAAGTTCATCCAAGCTTCAAACTTAGTTTTAAATTTTACTAATTATCTGTCTTTCAACCACTTCTACTCCGGCTAGAATAAGAAATCATGAATTCGTTACGATATTCCTATAAATCTTCCAATTGCCAGTCAACAAGATTCATGTGAAAATTCAAAATATTACTCAATCACTTTTTTTTATAAAATTAACTTAATTTATGGTTCATCCAATCTCATGTGAAATATCCAATGTATAGTCCAAACCCACCAAACTAAACTTGATTTCCATGAATTTCATATATATCAATCATATAACTTGAGGGTTATTCACTCCAACTTTCCACATCTCTCTACTTAAGTAAGCATTTAGTCTTTTAATCACCCTTTTAACAAGCTAAATAGTTTACACTCCCCTCGGTTCTTTATATTCCAACCCTTTGTACAATCTTCTAAAAACTAATTCAATTACATTGAATTAACGAATGTTCACCCTAGCACGACTAGAATTTCTCATTATTAAATTCCCAAGTCATTAAATTTCAATTTTAGATTTATTCATAGTCCACATTTTTATCACCTAGTAAATGTCTCAACTCCACAATAGAACTTACATCCCATAAAACCATACCCAACAAGTTCAAAAACTTAAGTAGACTCTTCATCTATCAACCAAACACTTTGGGTTGTAATAAAATTTCAAAGAATTCAACACAAACCATAGAAAATAACTATAATTAGTCAAAATCTGACATCAAATGAGCCTCAAGCCTTGAGATTTCACCCAAATTGGAAACCCCAGGTTCTCGACTATCCCAAAGCTGACGGTGGAACATTTGAATTCATGTTGGTAGTGTCCAAATTGCGGCGTAAGCTCTCTAGTCTTGAGCGCAAATCCACAATTCCAAGCATGAGTCCCATCCTAGGAGAAAGCAAAAATTGATGAAGAAGAAGAAAGATAGCAGCAGCACCGAACAAAGAATTGCCGTAGGTGGTTTGGGGTTTGAGATTCCCTCTTTGATTGTCTGTATATCCTTCACCACATCCCTAAAATCTTCTCTAAGCTTTAATTACATGATCTAAGGAAGCAAAGCAATTGAAAATAGTGGAAAAAGGGTTTCGGCGACTATGAATTCTGCACCCCTCGACTGCTCTAGGTACTGTACCAGTTGAATGATGTTTAAATCCTCCTCATAGGGTTTTGGCTACTTCTAAACTTGGGTGTAGATGAATCAGTTTCCTCGGCCGTGGCAGATGAGGGGCTAACAAAAATCATAGGTGCAAGAAACATGCTGGTCGGGTTATGGATACCGAACAAAACAGGCTAGAACTACCTGGTGAGGTGCGCCGGAGCCCTGATCGGATGCCTAATGGTGTACCGGTGGTCAGTGAGTGGTCGGTAGTGGTCACAGGTGCACGATGACTCAGAGGTTGTGAAACTGAGCTACACACGACGAGGGAGGGGAGTGACGTGCGGGTGGGAAGCATGGGGTTGGGTTTTTTTTTAATTCTTCTCTCTCCAGGTTTCTAGGAACTTCCATTTTCTTAAACTAACATATAATTTAAAATATATATAATATGAGGGCTTATTCTAGATTATTCTTTTAGATTAATTTTGATTAGCTTTAAGTAACTAAATTAAAATTTTTGGATACTGCAAAATTAACCACAAATTAGTATCCCGGAATGTCCACCCATACCAGCCGCACGCCATATACCATATTAATCATCAAATATCATTTTCGGTAATTTAATTAGGTAAAAAATAATGAACTAAAATAAGAACATACCATGTCGCTACAGCATGCTCGTGTTTTAGACATGAATACCAAGATTCCATAACACTTTTAAGTCATCAAACTCAAAAATAACAACACACAACCACATCTCATATCATTCAAAAATATAAAAGCCCCTAGTTTGTTACTACGGCGTCTTTTCGGTTTGTTTTCGGTTCTCGATCTTTGAAGTATTTAAATAGATGAGTTGAGAAATATTTTGGGTGATATTAGACATAAGGTTTAGAAATTTTACTTACTTGTTTGGAGGCTAAAAGGGTGGTAGGATGGAAAGACTTACTTTAGAGAACACTCATTGATTTCTTAGCTCATTTCTTCTTTCTTTTTTCTTCAAACTTTGAAGAATTCTTCAAGAACACTCAAAACCCACCTCTCTCCCTCAATTGGCCGAAACTTTGAAGAGGAGAGGAGTAGTGTTTGGCTTGGTTTTTATAGGCTCAAAAAGTGGGGAACAAAAAATGTACTTGGAAGACTTTTTTTCTCCTTTTCAATTAATGAGATTTATGTGATTTGATTTGGTGCTATTTTTGAGGGATATATTTCAGATTTTGGCATGTGGGAAGTCAAATAGGTTTAGTTTGGGAGATAAAAATTTGATCTTATATCTATCTTGGGGTTTTATCTCGATTTCTATACCATTTTGTGCAAGAAAGTGTCTTAAAAATTAATTTGATGTATCTTTTTGGTGTCTTTTCCTACTAGAACTTATTATTTTATTAAATTTATAATAAATTTAGTATTCTGATGAGTTATCATATTTTGTATAGTAATTGATTAAATATGTGTAGGCATTTAAGTCAAATTAAGTTATTTTGACAAGATGTGGCTTTATGACTTATTTTAGTGTGTATGAGTTTCAATAATGATTTGTTTGCTCTTATTAGTCTATAATACCATTATTATATATATTACTTGTTTAACAAGTCTTGGATCATCATAATGCATGATTTAACAATTTTCTCATCTTTTTAAGCTTAAAAAAAGCAAAAAATTACTTTTTGGCACAATTTTCAAGGTGGCTGGCCACTAAAGGGTATTTGTGTTATTTTTTATGTTATTTTGTCTTTTTTCACTTAATTGTAATTAAATGTCTGATTTAGGGTGTTCATGTGTCAAAATTTGAGTTTTTAATACTTTTTGCTATACTAAGGACAAAATAGTCATTTTACCCTAATTATGAAAATTTTTGATTTTTAATTTATTATTTCACGATACTTATTAATTTAGAATGTTGGGTGGTTCTTCGGTTGTTAAGGTTTTATTACTTGAGTTTTGGACCTTTTTAGGGTTTTTGAATCGAACTCAGGGTTTTCGATCTTCTAGTGACCTAAGTTCTTGTTGGTTTACCGTTGCTAATACTAGAGTTTGGGTTGGATCGCTACATGGGTCATTAGAAACTGGGTTGTAACAACTAGGGTCCAAATCGGGTCGTTACAAGAGCCTTGTACTAATAATATCAAGGGAGCCTAGTGTTATTAATACCAATAATGATGTATTGGTAATCTGGTATTTGTCGAATTATTAATCCTAATCCTGCAATACAAACGTGAAATTTGTAGTTCGAGGAGACAAAAAATGAACATGTGGGGCCCACATGTTCTTTAGTCCAATCTGACCATCACCAATCCCCCAATCCAAACATGCTCAAAAAGGATAATTTTATCTTTTAATTATTGGATATTATATGTATTAGAGTTTGTAGAGATAAAAAGTTAAATTCTGGTCTTTTTAGCTTTTCAAGTGAGAACATAAACGACTAAATTTAGCTTTTTAGTAAAATAAATCAAGATTTCTAATCATGTTTTATGTGCAAGGCAAAACTATCATATGACGGTGGTGTTTGGCACTGAAACTAGTAGTTTATAGATTATAACTTGTGTTGTGGATTCTATCTAAAATTACAATCAAATATTCCAACCCACAAGTCCCATTGAAATACGCACACAAACTACAGAAAAATAATGAACAAGAAAACAAAACCAATCACACAATAGAGATGCACAGTATTTACGTGGTTCGGCAAGTAGTGTTTACGTCCACGGGCTCACACTTTCGCCATAAATCAATAGAGAATAGGGTACAAGTGTTTTAGGGCTACAGATGAAAGAACAAGTCTCAAAACAATATAAAAACTGTGGTTTCATAAACTGCTCGAGCGATCCCAATACCGCTTGATCGGTCAACCAACTTTCTCAGTTTCTCCTGCAGACTGTAGAAACTGTTGCGAGCCAATGCGGACCACTTGAGCGGTCCCAAGACCACTCGATCGATTTGTTCCCTTGAGGATTTGCTTCACCTCCAACATTCTCTCACTTAAGGTAAATCCACTCAAAATTTTTTGATACCCGAAAAAATTTTATATCTTCAAAACACTAGCAAATCCAGTGTGATTCATCCTCCCATCTTCCAAGTTTAAAGACCACCTGAAGCTAAACTTTCGTTTAGCTTCTCTACTGTCACCACTTTTGTGAACATGTCACCACTTCTCTAGATTAAACTGCCACTCTTCCAATTGAGATCGAATAAAGTGATATTTGATATCAATATGTTTAGTTCTTGAATGGAATGTGGAGTTCTTTGCCAGGTGTATAGCGCTCTCACTGTTACTAAACAGTTGACACTTATCCTGTCCTTTACCAAATTTCTTCCGAAAACCTTTTAACTAAATCATCTCCTTGCATGACTCAGTGGCTTTTACATATTCTACCTTCTGTTGTAGAGATTGTCACTATCTTCTGCAATCTAAAAACCCAACTAACTACTGCACTTCATAGGGAAAACACATACCCGGTTGTACTCTTCCTACTGTCTAGATCCCTGGCCAAGTCTGAATTAACATAACCTTACAATTGAATCCCTAAGCCATCATAACATAAAGCATAACTCATTGTGCCCCTGATATACCTTAGAATTCACTTTACTCCTTCTAGTGTTCCTTGCCCAAATTGGACATAAATTTGCTCACTACTCCCACTACATAAGCAATGTATGGCCTCGTGCAGGTCATAGCGTACATTAGGCTACCTATAGCTAACTCGTACGGTACCTTCGACATGCATCTCCTTTCTTCCTTTGTGACAGCTTCTTGTTCCTTTGACAGTCTAAAATGACTTTCCAAAGGCATGCTAACAGGCTTAGCACCTTCTATGTTGAAACGTTGTAGGACCTTCTCAACATATTTTAATTGCGAAAGCTTCAGCTTTTAACCATTTTTGTCATACCCTAAAAATTTAGCAATAGAAATCCATGCCATTGCTAAGATAACAACCCGGTTCAAAGATTCCAAACCAAAAGAACTTGTAAAGAAAGATGCTTTGTTGAAAAATAACTCGAGACTTTCAATTTTCTTGTCAAAGATAAGCGTGAAAGGAAATGTTTTACTTGCGAAACAACTCCCCAAAATAACCAATTCATACCCTAAGAGACACCCAAAGATACCAATCGAAAACTATTTTTAAAACCCAAGTCATAAAAAAAACACCGAGAAGAGGTTCGCTCGAGCAGACCCTCCACTACTCGAGCGATGTGGTGCCAGTGAGCTTTCTTGCCAAAAACCTGAATTTTTTTCTTAGTGTTTGAAAAACAGTTAGTTTTCATAAACTTTGGACATACTTAAAAAAATAGGCAAAATTTTAAAGTAAAACATACGTTTGATAATGAAAAGCTCTATTCAACCCAAAAACTCGAAAATTCAACATTAAAAACCCTAATATTCCTTCCAAAACCAAAAAGTTCAATCCAAAATATGAGCTCAATGCCCTCACATGCATATAAGATATGAATTCAAGGCCTTAAGACCTTACAACACGAGTTACTCCAAACCAAGTTACATACATCCAAAGATTACAAAAAGAATTACAATTAGAGTTAAATTCCCAAAAGATTCTACGAATGAACATGTAATTCTATCAACTACAAAAAGGGTCTCCAAGACCATACTTCTTACTTCGCGGCTTTCCTTCCGCTATCACCTGAAATATGTTTAAACAACATGAGAGCTGAGGCTCGTAGGAAATAGACTAGAAATGAATAAATGCATGACCTGTGAGGATGGTTATGTGAAATGGATCATATAGTTTTTTTCAAAACCAATTCTGTTTTTCAAAAACCAAATTCTATTCACATAATCGAATTTTCATTCATAAAGCCATAGTTTAACCATCCATTACTTTATCATGCTCAATCGTTTCAACACGTCACCACACCATTTCTAACCCAGTTGGGGGTTTCCCATTAAATTATATTCCTCATTTTAACAACTCAAGGTTTTCCAAATTCTAAAACTCATCCACATTATTCAATTAAGGTTTGTCAACCCAATTCGATTATTGATTTAATTAAGTACCAAAACCCTAACGGTGCCTATAGACCCAGGCATAGTTATCACAACTGGGCCACGTGAGGTTCAATGGATAAGTAACCATTCTATAGCCTGACATAGAGAGCACACATTTTTGGTTTTCCTCAAAAACATCGGTGGATGGGCTGCCTAGAGATTTTACAGGGAGTAACCCGTTGGAAGGGCCTACCATACATTGTACAAGTTTTTAATTTTTCACTGAGGAGCTGCTCAAGCCCAACTTAATTACCCATTCAAATCACATAGTACCTTAATTAGATTGTTTATACAAAAACCAACACAAGTCCAACTATCAAACTGATTTCTCTTGTTAAACCCAACACTATTAAGATTTCAACATTTCCACAATACATTTGAGTTTAAAAGGTCTAAAAACCCCAAATCAACATCTCATGTCATCTACATTCACCGATTTATAGGATTTACTCAAAATTTGCATCCCAGCATCCCAGCATCCCATAAGGTTCATATGTCATCAAAATTCATAAAGTTTATACATAACTTGGTTAATTTAAACCCCAATTTACCTAACATTCAACCAATTTCATCATTTGAGTTCACCAACCCAAAACTTCTAATTTTTTTATTCAAGTTTAATCCTAATTAAACCCTAACTTTCTAAATCACCTAGTATGTGAGACCCTGACCCGTTTTTATTTTTTTATCATGTTTTCAGCATGTTAGTTATTGTTTTAAATCATTATGGTATAGTATGTTTATGCGTGTTTTATACATGTTTGGGCTAAGAAATGCATGTTGGGTTAGATCTCGGCGCCGTTGGGCGTTGTGGTGCGATGTTCAAAAAAAAAGATATTTTCAGTGGGTTTATAAATATCTAACCTTAAATATTTTCATTAGATATTTTCTCTCTCTAGCTTTTGAAACCAAACCGAAATCTCTGTCTTCTGTCCAGTTTTTAGGGGGGCTGGGGCTTGGTTTTTGGTGATTGAGTGGTGGATCCTTGCTATCTACACCGAGGGTTATGTGTTCATCCGGACGAAATCCTATTTCGACGAGATTCGCTTTTTGAGGTATCGAGTTTTTAACTCAACAAGGTAGGATCCTAGACTCTCATGTCTTAAAAGGGTGCTACGCGTAATCGTATGTGTTTTTACCATTTAAAAATGTATGAAAAGTTGGTTTATGTTTCAAAAAGTTGGGTTTTGGCTCAAAATCATTTTAGATTGCTTTCGGTTGGATAAAATGGGTTTTTGGGATTTTTCTTTTGGTGTTTCCTCGTAGTTTTGGACTTGTGTATGTCCGAGGGTATCAAAATGGAGTCTGGTTGCTTCGATTCTGGGGTTAAAAGGCTATTCACGTAGCTAGGGTTTGTTTCTACCATGGTTTAGTCGACTCAACTGGGTGATCCAGTCGACTAGGTCAACAATGTGGTGATCCAGTCGACTAGGGGTAATGATCCAGTCGACTGACCTGGGTTTGGGATTTTTTGTGTTTTTCCAGTAGCTTTTTAATTGACTGAATTATGGGGTTCTGTTGACTGATGTCCTGTTGGGGTTGTTTTGTTGTTTTGGTGGGTCGTATGGTGGCCTTGGGAGTTTGATTATGTTTTGTTGTCGTCCCCGGGGGTGATGCGGGTTAGTTAATCGTGGTGTTTATACATCGTGGTGTGTGTGGTGTTCGGGTCTGTATTTCTTTTCGTAAAGGAGAATTTTGGAAAAGATGGTGTTTTGTGAAAACATTTGTGGAAACCTTGTTTTTAGAGGTTTAGAGCTAGCTTTCAGGGTTGGATTTCGTTTTGTTAGCTGTTAGTCTCCCGGGGTTGGTGGATGACAAGTTATGTGGCATGTGTTGCGTGTTGCATGAGTTGCGTGGGTCGTGTGTGTAGCATGTGACGTGGTGTGGGTACATGGTTGTGGGCATTAAAACTCTAACTTTAAAGGTGTATTAGATAGAACTGCGGTCCTTCGATGAAAACCCAATAAGATGGTTGGGTGAATGTTAACTATGTTAACAATGCATTAGATGGGACTGCGATCCTTCTGTGAAAGCCCGAGAAGGTGCATTAGATGGGACTACGATCCTTCGGTGAAAATCCGTGAAGATGGTTGGGTGAATGTTAACTCTGGTTAACAATGCATTAGATGGGACTGCGGTCCTTCGGTAAAAGTCCGAGAAGGTGCATTAGATGGAACTGCGGTCCTTCGGTGAAAACCTGAGAAGGTGCATTAGATGGGACTGCGGTCCTTTGGTGAATGCCCAAGAAGGTGCATGACATGAATTGCATGCGAATCATGAAAAACTGTTTTAATGCTTGAAAGAGAGTCGAAAATTGCATATTGGGTTGCGTGTGATGTGTTGTATGGGTTGCAGGTGTTGTGGTGTGGCGTGTAAAGCATCGTGTATTTTATAGAACTATTTTCGGGGCTCGTGATAGTCGATAATTGCATGTGAAGCATTGTAATAAATATGTATATATATCAAGCTGTTTTCTTTTGAGGCTCATGTGAGTCAAAAAATCTCAAGTTTTTTTTTTTGCAATACAGTTGAACACGTAAAACTTGTTTTTGAGGTTCGAGCGAATCGTAATATACATATTACTCTGCTAGCATGTTTAGTTTTTATTTTATGTTTGTCTAGTTTCTTTAGAGTTTTGACTCACGATGCGGGATTCAAAAATATTTTTTAGGTGCTTTTGATCACGCTGGTTGATGTAGAGGAGCTAGTTGGGGCAGAAGACCTATAGTCTTCTTTTTATCTCTTTTTAGATCATGTAACATTTTATATATTTTTGGTGTTGGAACCATGTATTGTAAGCTTGTTGGCGATTATATTTAATGCATGTTTGTTCTTTAACTTGAGAGTGAAACATCGGGTTGGGCGTTATTTTTCAGTTTTACCTGGTTGTTTGTGGGTGTTCCACGTGACCCGGGCATCGGGGCTTTACATGTTAATCGTTCTCCAACGATAACATCATGATAGATTCACCATAAATCATACACAAACTCAAGATTTATCATGCATTAACCTCAAACCCTAATCTAGCGTTATAAAATATAGATTTCTCGTGCTTTCATGTATAAACTCAAAATATACAACTCATATCCAACAAATATTCATAGATAGTCATATATTCTACCTTTTTGAAGATCAACCCACGAGGAACAAGGCTCTAGCAAGCTTTAACAACCAAAACCTCCAATTGAATGGTAGAATGGAAGCTTCTAATGTGTATCTCCAACCTCCAGCAGGTGTTTAATCGATAGAGAAGTAAGGAATAACCTCTAATGGAGCAAGGAGAGATTAAGGGGACACTTGTGACGCCCCGTCCTCTGGGCACGTCGTGACATACATAAATATAAATAAAGGGATATTCTAACCATTCATTCATATTTACATCCGTTAGTTATTACATCATAAAGAAGTTCTGAACCGTTTAAAATTACATAACTATTATAGTTTCACCAAGAAATTTCAAAAATTACACTAAGCACGAGAAAACTGAATATAAGAACAAAAGCAAAGGTCTCGACTCCTCAGAATGCATCAGCGAAATCCACATGCTCTTGAAACTCACCCTGTTCTTCAAACTTTTCTTCTCTCTCTGGAATGACTTCCTCCAAGAACTCCTCCTCACTTGTGACACAAATGCCATGAGCCAAGGCCCAGAAGCAAAATACTCCAACCTTCTAACTAATCTCATAGCACAAAATTCACCGTAATACATACCATATAACACCCAGTACAGTTTATATTCAAGGAGACAGACAATTTTATGACAGGATAGCAGATAAGTCAATAAATATGTGTATATGAGATGCCATGTATCTAATGCGGATGCCCAACCCAACATGCACCCAGATTATAACAAGAATTTCACGCCGAGAATCACCAGAGTAGACTTGATGGGACTTGATCACCAAAGCCATTATCGCGCCTCGTTGCGAATAGTAAATGCGTCGTCGGGCTTCATGCCACAGCTGTTTTACTCAATGGCAACGGCGTGGGGGCGGGCCAACCAATATAATCATCCATCCTTATGCATGATTCCTCTGCCGGTGTAAACCCAAAGTCTAAGAGAATTCAAGAGACATTTCACATTATACAATGTACCAAGATGAGGGATTTAGGACCGCCATAATTGGGCTCTCTCCGAAATTACCATCGCAGTGGGATTAGGTTCACCGAATTAGGCTCTCTCCGAATTTACCCTTCGAAACATTGTGGCAATGGGGTTTAGGTCCGCCATAATTGAGCTCTCTCTGAAATTACCACCGTAGTGGGATTGGTCCACCAAATTAGGCTCTCTCTAAAATTACCCAATTTGCCCGTATCATAACACAAGGAGCGACGAAATCAAAGAGACATCAAAACCAAAATTCTAGTGACAAATTCATGGTGCCTAACAGTATTCATGATAAACCATTTCAAACACCGGGGATGTACCCATTGTGTACAAGGGGAATATATCCCAAAACATTTACGAAAATGGAAACCAGGGATGCCCTAAACTTAGAACCAAGAAGAACAATTCAATACCGCCCATCCCAACAACCATGTACACAGATGGACTCCAATATGCTAGGATGCAAGTAACAATGTCAATAATGTATAATATGGATCTCAAATACAACCATCTATAGCATGGCAAGATTCATGGTAAAACGCGCAAAGTATAAGGTACAAGTATGCGAATCACAAACTATAATTCTCAAGATATAATTCAAATATGATAGCATGAGTTCTAAATTATCATACATTCACTTCAAAACACTTATCAATTAATTCAAATCGATCATCATACAAAGACGTAGGTCTCATAGCAAAGGGTGCTCAATCCATACTTAGCGACTTTTAAGGCCAAAAGTCATGTATTAAATTAAAAGAGCCAACAAGGTTTTGGAGTATATAGACTTGGAATCAAGTTATTATTTTTAAACACCATTTATATAAAATAACTTCCTACGACTCCCATGTTTAACACCAAGGCCAAAACCAAAGGCAAAAGGGTGAACAAAGCATCCTAAGTAAAAATAGTTCAGCACTTTTCTCAAGATTTCACCAAAAACATGCTTCAGTTGGTCTCGGCTTTGGTGTATCATATCAAGTCCAAATGAGCCCATTTTTAGTATGTTCTAGTTCAATAAGTCCTCTACAAGTTTCATGTTTATAGTTAAGGGTAGTTGTTGGAAACAAGTTATACTTTTTAGCCATATTAGAAAATAGGTTCTGTCAGCCGCCAAAACTCATAAGAGCTGGTTTTGGACAGAGGGTTTGAAATGATTTTGGGGTATCATCCCAAGGCTTTAAGATCTTATTTTTGAGCGGAACGTACTTTAATATGTTAGTTATAATGTTAATGTAGACCACTTTTGGAATAGGTCACTAAAAATAGGAGTTTTGAGTTATATAAAAATATGTAACATAATGTTCCTTGGGGGCTAAAACTCAACAGAGATTTTCAAAGGGGTTTTTACCTATCAAAACTTAATATTTTATTCTCATGTTTTTGTGGGTAGATAGATATACATGTTATCTACAACTTTCATGTTTTGATCAAAGTTCGGATCTCATTTTAAATTAGGGTTTCCATGTCGGTAGTGTTGACTGGTCGAAAAATGACACACTTTGGTAAAATTGCAATATCTTGTGTTCTAGTCATGCAAATGAGTTGAAACTAACTTTGGATGAAAGATAACATAAAAATATAAATAAGTACATAAAGAACATGCTTAGATCAATTTTCTACATTGAGTTATGGTATTTCAAATCTCAGGACAGAAACATCAAAATTCTCAAAAATTAAGCCTCTTAGGGTTCAAGTCTTCCACTTATGTCATGTCAGGTTTTTGTTCCATTTCTTTGCATGCTTGTGTTTTAGAATTTAATATCAAGGCTCCGAAATACTTAGAAGTCATAAAATTCAAAGATAACAATATACAACAATATCTCACATCATCCATAAACATAACAGCCCCTAATTTCCAACTACAACGCATTTTCGGCTTGATTTCGGTTTTTGATTGTTAGAGTGTTTAAAGGGATGTGTTGGGGCATATTTTGAGAGATATTAGACACAAGGTTTAGAAATTTTACTTACTTGTTTAGAGGGCTCAAGGGTGGTAGGATAGAATGACTTAACTTTAGGAAAACGCTACTTGATTCTTAGCTCTCTTCTTCCTCCTTTTCTACCACAACTTATAAAATACTTCAAGAACAATTGAAGGTCTGGTCCCTCACCTCTCTTGCACGAAAATATCAAGTGGGAAGAAGGTGTTTGGGCTTAGTTTATATAGGCAAAGGCTAGGGGACAAATGGGAGACAAAAGATTTAATTAAGGTACTTTTTTCTCATTTTTCTCTTCCACTTCACATGGGTTGAGTTGATATGAGT
>JAULJZ010035301.1:0-14843 GCA_032270985.1 Heliamphora pulchella
AAATTACATTCCGATTAGGACTGTTCTTAAATGAGAATTTGTAATGGGACTTAATTATAAGTAACATATAAAAGTAGGACTTAGATAAAAAGAACTTATATCAAATATATAGAAGAGTAAAATTATTTAATTTGAACAAAAATATGAAAAATAGTTTTTTATCTAAAAAAATAACTTTAAAAACTAGCTTAAAATCAAATTATCAAATAATTTACTTTAAATCAAATTTAATTTTTTAATAAAAATGGAACAAAATTTTAAAAATAACTTTTAAAAGAAAAACACAAAAAAAAACTTTTAAAAGAAAGAGAAAAATAAGTAAATTTCAACCAATGGATGACCGTAAAGAACTTGCAGCCCTGAGAAATAAGAAAATAAAACAATTGCTTAACTAATAAAAAAATGGAAAATGAGTAAAATTCTTATTTGAGCTATCTCGCATGCATAAACAACGGATGATAGTCTAAATACTCCGAGTATTAAGTGTTTTATTTGTGTTTAATTGGTCATTTGTTGTTTGTACAAATATTATTTTTATTTTTTTCATTTAGCTCCTCTTTAGCTTTTTAAATAAGTGATTGCATTAATAATGTAATTATTTCTTTCTCAAATCATCTCGTTCAAATGAAATATTAATGCGGCGAAGAATTAGACGCTTTGAAAATTACTAAGCAATTATTAATGGATATTTTAACTATAATTTATTATAAAATTAATTTTAAATAATAAATAAAATATTCAATTGTGAAAAATAATAATATAGTAAAAGATTTTCAGTAATATCACTATAAACTCATTCATAATTTATTTTTATTAGATAACTCATAATTCTAATTAAAATCAACAATAAAATATATTCAAACTAAAGAAACATACAAAATTTATTATATTTTTTTTGACACTATGTATGTAAATATATTTATAAAATATAAAAAGATAAGTGAGAGAGGAGAGAGAGAGAAATGAGAAAGTGGGAGAGTGGTATGAGAAGGTTGGACCAAACCACCACACTTTCAATCGTGGTGAGTGTATGTTATTTATAATATCAGAGAGTTAATTACAAAATAATTACAAAATCAATTAGAGGAGAATTAGAAAAAAACTATATATAATATTCCTAAAATCAAGGGTCGGCTACTCTCCTAGAATCAAGGGTCAATTGAGTCATGTCTGGCAAGTCTTCGATATAGGCAAAATATCCTCAACACTCATATCCTTAACACCCCCCGCAAGCTGAGCGTTGGACTGGAATGAACATGAAGCTTGGTCTGAAAAAACTTAAAAAAGGGTAGATAAATACTTTTGGTGAAATTGTCAGCAACTTGTAGATGAAAGGGCACATATTGCGTGTGAAGTTTGCCACCGACAACAAGTTCGCGAAGAAAATGATAGTCTAATTCAACATGCTTGGCTTGCTTGTGAGAAACCGGATTGGAGCTCAAAAAAATTGCACTTTTATTGTCACATAAACGAAGAGGCTTCCGGGGAATAAGGACCTGGAGGTCATGAAAGAGATGCATAAGCCAAAGAAGTTTAGTAATAGTGTTTGCAAGACCACGATACTCAGATTCACAACTGGAACGAGATATAATAAGTTGCTTTTTAGCACTCCAAGAGACCAAATTGTCACATAGATAAATAGAGTAATCAAAAGTAGAGCGACAAGTGTCTGGACAACCGGCCCAGTCAGCATCAAAGTAAGCAACAAAAGCACCAGGCGTAGCAGAGGGGTAAAATGAAAGACCAAAATGGAGGGTGCCCTTGACATAGCGAAGAATACGCTTAATAGCAATAAAATGATCCTCAGTTGGAGCATGCAAAAATTAACTAATAGAGTTGACAGCACGAGCAATGTCTGGGAGTGTGATGGTCAAGTATTGAAGTGCACCAACAAAAGACTGGTAAAGAGTAGGATCCAAAAACAGATGGCCATCAGCAAACAAGTGTTAAGAGACAACCATGGGAGTATGGCAATGCTTGCTATCAAGTAACTGAGCACGAGTAAGAATATCTCATGCATATTTCAGCTGACTAAGAAAAAGACCATTTGCAGTTGGCGATGCTTAAAGACCAAGAAAGTAGCTGAGAGAGCCCAAATCTTTAGTGGCAAACGCAGAATTGAGTTTAAGTGTAAAGCTATCAAGAAGAGAGGAGTTTTTGCTAGTAACAATAATTCCAGCAACATAAAGAAGCAAATAGATAACATCAGAGTTCTTGTGAAAAACAAATAGAGAAGTGTCAGCGCGACTGCAAGAGAAACCAAGTTGAATGAGAAAAGAGCTGAGGCGCTGAAACCAGACACGAGGAGCTTGTTTGAGACCATAGAGAGCTTTCTTCAACAGACATACATGATTAGGGAAGTGAGAATCAATGCACCCAGGCGGCTGTTCCATATAAACATTTTCAGTGAGAGTACCATTGAGGAATGCATTCTTGACGTCAAGTTGACAAAGAGGCCATTTGTTGGTAACATCAAGAGAAAGAACAACACGGACGAGAGTGGCCTTGATAATAGGACTGAAGGTGTCGGTGTAGTCAAGACCGAGGACTTAGGTATATCCTTTGGCAACAAATCGAGCTTTGAGTCGCTTAATGGAGCCATCAGTAGATATTTGGTCCGGAACACCCATTTGGAGCCCACAATGTTAGTATTTGCAGGCCGAGGGACCAAAATTCAGGTGCGATTGTTTTGCAGAGCTTGAACTTTTTCATCCATAGCGGCAAGCCAAGCAGGATTCTTAGCAGCAAATTTGAATCCTTTAGGCTCAGTGGAGGTAAGAAGAGCAGAAAGAAGTCCAGGGGAGCCCAAGACACCAAGATTCGCTTAATGGCGAGTCTTGAAAATACCAGCTTTAGCTCGTGTGAGCATAGGGTGAGAGCCTAGCGAGATTGCAGGAGCAGGAACAGGAGGAGCTGCCCATGCCTCAATGGAAAGTGGGCTAGAAGCGGGAGGTGATGAAGAGGGACCTACAAAAGAATCAGTAGCCTGAAAAGACTCATCCACTGGGTTAGTACAAATAGCACATGGATAAATCCGAATTGAGTAATATGCGAAGAAGATGGTGCAGGGAACGGGGAATGAGGATCAGCATGTAAAAGACTTGGTTCCAGAAAGTCAGAAAAATTTAGAGAAGAAAGGGGCTGAGTTAGTGAGTTATCAATGAAAGGAAAATGATTTTCATCAAATTGAGCATGGCGGGTGATATAGAGCCGAGAGGTGATGGGGTCAAAGAAATGAAACCCTTTATAAGAGGGACTGTAACCAGAAAAATACAGGAAATATTGCGTGAAGAAAATTTGTTAGGCATATAATAATGCAAACAAGGGAAAACACGACAAACAAATGGATGAAAATTTGCATAATTTGGAGAAGAATTATACAAAAGCTCAAACGGGAACTTACCGCCAAGAAGCGATGTTGGCAAACAGTTGATGATGTAAGCCGCAGTGCTAAAGGCTTTCAACCCAGAAGCGAGGAGAAAGGTGAGAATGGAAAAAGAAGGGCTAGACCGGTCTCAGTCATGTGGCGGTGTTTACGCTCGGCACGACCATTTTGAGCAGGTGTATAAGGACAGGAAAGCTGATGGCAGATGCCAGAGGAACGAAAATGAGCTTGAAAGCAAGTGCTTGTGAATTCGCCGCTGTCATCACTTTGAAAAATCTTAATACAAGTAGAGTATTAAGTTTCCACAAATTCTTGAAATTGAGCAAAGATATTGTAAAAGTTAAATTTGAACTTTAAAAGATAAAGCCAAGTGAATCGTGAGTAATCATCTATGAAAATAACATAATAGGTAAAGCCTGAATTGGATTTGACAGGGAAGGGCCCTATATATCACAATGAATAAGATCTAAAACATGTGATGACTTATGTTCATTTCGTGTATAAGGTAAGCGATGAGTTTTCGTAAGTTGACATGTATTGCACAAAGTAGGAGAAGGTAATAAAAATGTCATTGTTTATTTAAATGAGAAATAACATAATGATTGACATGGCCAAGGCAAGCATGCCATGAATCATAGGAAGCATGTAACGATTTTTTTTTAAGGACAGAAATAAAAGCAGAGTTACCACGCTTCAGCACATAAGCCGCCATCTCTATTACCTGTTGCTACCACCCTTCTTGTTGGATGACGCTGGATAGAGAAAAGATTATTAGTAAAAGTAATAGATAAGGAAAAATCATAGGTTAATTTACTAATGGAGAGTAGATTTTTAGTGAGATGGGGAACAACCAAGATTTCTAATAAATGAATATTAGGAGTAGGAGAAAGGGTACTGGTATGTGTAATGGGTAAAAAGGCACAATTTCCTACAATTACAGAATTCTTACCATTATACTGAGAGGA
This sequence comes from Heliamphora pulchella, assembly GCA_032270985.1. Taxonomy (NCBI): domain Eukaryota; kingdom Viridiplantae; phylum Streptophyta; class Magnoliopsida; order Ericales; family Sarraceniaceae; genus Heliamphora; species Heliamphora pulchella. Next base: position 4,351 of record JAULJZ010035301.1, read on the forward strand.
CTGGTCCAAATTAGATGGGTCATTAGTCATATGGGCCGAAGCACCAGTGTCCAAATTAGATGGGTCACTAGTCATATGGGCACTGTAGGTTCATTAAGAGAACAATAGCTGGCAAAAGCTTCAGCAAGGTGAGCAGAGGACTCGTCGCGAGCATACCTCTGATTGCAACGGTCGGCATAATGGCCATCAAGGCGGCAGATTTGGCAGCAGGGAGGACGGCGACTATGACCAGAGAAATTTCGGCCACGGTTTGCAGAGGGGTTGCAGCCATGGTCAAGGTTTCGACCATGAGAGTTACAGGATGAACCTCTTTGGTTTGATCGCTCAGGTCCACGATTTGCGGCGGTGAACGCAGCAGCAGGAGCTGGAGGTTCAAGCGACTTCTGGAAGGTTTCAAAACTCTCATCTTTTGAGACAAGATCAACAAAACCTGGTAGAGGCGTGAGCGCATCTGTGCGGTGGAGAAAGTGGAGAAATCGACACCGAGGCCGCGGAGAAACCAGTGCACCTTGTCGGTGCCATCAACAGGTCAACCAATTGCTTGGAGTTGATCACAGAGAGCCTTGAAAGCACGAGCATAGTCGGCAACAGATCGAGTACCACCATTTATCAGCTAAAGTTCGTCTTTGAGTTAGATTTCATGTGCCTTTGATCGGTGATTGAAGGTGTTTTCCCAAGGCAAGCCAGACATCACGGGCAGTAGAAAGACCAACAACCTTTGCCAAGGCTTCTTCGGTGAGACAGGAACAAATAAGACAAAGAAGACGTTGATTTGCAGATTTCCACACCAGGTGTTTGTCATTAGGCGTTTGAGAAGTGGCAGGGTCAAACGGAGGAGGTGGGACGATGGTTCCATCAACATAACCGAGAAAGTTTTGGTTTTCAAGAAAGGGAAGAAGCTAAATCTTCCATAGGAGATAGTTAGTGGATGAGAGTTTAATTGTGATAATGTGGATTAAGGTGGTGAAGGGAAGAAGGGTGGAAGAGGTTTCGGTGGCCATGGGTTTCTCACAGGATCGTGAAGAGGATGTTAATTCGATGGGAAGACTCTGATACCATAAAAATGTTGTATCAAACTACCACACTTTCAATCGTGATGAGTGTATGTTATTTATAATATTAAAGAGTTAATTACAAAATAATTACAAATCAATTAGAGGAGAATTAGAAGAAAACTATATACAAATATGCTTAGAATCAAGGGTAAGCGGAGTCATGTTTGGCAAGCCTTAGATGTAGGCAAAACATTCTCAACACCTGTATTCTTAACATGGTCGACAAAGGTAAGAGTGAGTTTGAAATAAAAGAAGTGGATTTTGAAAGAGAAAAATTGATTGAAGATGGGAGAAATTCCGACAGTTAGATTAACACATAGATGTCACTATCAAATTTCACCTTTCTTGTGATATAGACATGTAATTCTGTCTTAATGTATTGAAGATCTTTGATTGTATTTTAAATGTATTTTGAAAATTCAAAATCAAATCAATCGTAGTTCATACTTAAATGTATGATTAGGTATGTGTATGCTTACAATAATGAGCAAATGGATACATAGGTAAAACGATTTGATTAGAAAAATATCATTTTCATTTTATTATAAGAAAATATTTGGAAGAATTCAGTTATATTTCTATTAATATAAAAGAGTATAGTTTATCTTAATATTTTAAGAAAGTAGAGAGACAGAGTTAGTTGTTTTTCTATTATTATAGAAAATATATGTTTTCTTATTATTACAAGAAAAAAGATTTAAAAGTTAATTTTTTATTTTTATAAAAAAATATAAATTTTCTTATCATTATGTATATTTGAAATTGGGCTAACTTAGCTATGACCTTATAAATGCCGCGCATTTGTTTTGAAAAATCCAACAACAAGCACTTGCCACACGCACCTCCTTATGGGTATTTTGTGTAATTAAAAATTTAAACTTATAAATTATAATAAAAAAGATGTGATTATAAGTCTAAATAAATGTTAAAAATGTTTGTTATATCTATAAATTTATAATTTTAAGTAGTAAAATTTATATTTATTAATTTAGAATAAAAAGTTACAAGCAACAAATTACAAATATATTTGTTTAAATATTTTCTTTATTTTTTTCTAAATTATAAACAAAAAGTTTAAAAGTAATCTTTAAAAAAACACCATATTTTGGCCCCGTTTGGGTAAAGTTGTTTATTTGCTTATTGACTTATAAGTCAAAAAATAAATCACGTCGTTTGGGTAGTCAAATAAGCTAAAAAAAATAAATAAATAATCTCGTTTGGGTAGCTAAAGAAGCAAATAAGCTGATTTATAAGCTAAATAAGCTCGTTTGGGTAGTCAAATAAATAAATAAATTCGTTTAAATAACCAAATAAACAAATAAATAATTTTATCCAAGTAAAATAATTAATTAATTAATTAACTAACTTATTTATTAATAAACAAACAAACAAACAAATAAGCAAAGTTTCCAAACAGTGGGGTTCAAATTGATTAGTTGCTTGCACATTCTAAACACAAAAATGAAGAGAGTGGGAATTCCGTAATTTTGAAAGTCGTCGGTGGCATTTATTGTCCAAAATTTTTTAATCATCCATGGTGTTATTTTCATTTCAATTCATTCGTTTGACTATTAACTTTAAATTGATTTTAAATTAAAATTTTAGTTTTTAATTTAAAATTTAAAAAGTCAAAAAATTTAAATTTTTAAATTTTTATTTTTAATCTATTTACTTTTTAATTTTTTTACTTTTTTATAATAATTTTTAATTTTATTTTTTTACTTATAAAATTACATAAATTTTAATCAAATAATTATATTTTAATTTATTTAAATTAAAAAACAACAATAAAATTTAATATTGAACTTTTTTCAATTTTTTTTAGTGACTTAAAAATTTTTATTTTATTAATTAAATAAATTTTTTTTAATCTTTTACGTTAAAGTAATTTAAAGTAAAAAAAAAAAACTGACTTAAAAGACACAAACGAATGCTTATTTTTGATTTCGTAAGCAAATGTCGAACCAGTAAATGTATCTGCTTCGTGGACTTTTTGCTGAATTTGAAATCCTCACAACAGAGAAAAGTGTAGAAAGAGAAAACGAAGAAAACGAAGAACACTCAAAATTAGAGAGAAAGAGAGAGAGAGGGGTTTCGTCTGCCACTCTTGGAAAGCCCTAATGAACAATTTCAAGTGAAGCAACGAGACCAGTAAGTTCGAAAGTCATCAACGTTAATGGCTGAGAACGAAGAGTCGTCATCAAGAGCTTCATCAGCTCCTCTCCGCCCTACCATCAAGCTACCGCCTCGTAACTCCGTGGAGAGTCTCTTCACGGGTGGTCCAGGTGCGAGCCCTGGCCCCATGACTCTAGTTTCCAATTTCTTCTCCGAGAACGATCCGGACTCTGAGTGCCGCTCCTTCTCTCAGCTCCTCGCAGGGGCCATGGCGTCCCCCGCGGCTGTTCCCGGCCATAGGACAAGAATTCCGGCGGTGGCGGAGGGGGATGTCGATTTTCGGTTCAAGCAGAGTCGACCCTCGGGTTTGATGATTGCTCAGTCGCCGATGTTTATGATACCTCCTGGTTTGAGTCCTGCGACCTTGCTCGATTCGCCGGGGTGGTTCTCGCCTGGTCAGGTATTCAATCTTTGATTCCTTTGTTTACTTCGTTTGGAGTAAAACAGTAAGTTAGATACGTAGATGTATCTAATAGTAATTACTTATCTTTTTCTTGGTTGGTTTGATTTGTGGAAAAGTTCAAAGGGCAGTTTAATTTGTGCAAAAAAGAAATGGAAAAGTTCAAAGGACGGTTTAATTTGTGCAAAAAAGAAATGGATGAATTGAAAGGAGAGTTTAATTTGTGCAAAAAAGAAATGTATGGCTGAGGGAAGGAGAGAAAGAAGGCATCGTGGAGACCAGAGCTTTAGTTTGAAATATGCGATATAATTAATGCTGCGTGCCGGATTCTAGAATGTCATGAAACGCATGCAACGCTCGAGTCCCAAATTAGTAACTAAAGTCCCTTGAATAATCTCCGCTTGGAGCGTGATTACACTAATGGCATGGTTCATAAATTGGTTTCGTAGTGGGCAGCAAGGTTTGGTTATAATCAGTGCAACTAATTGGTGCCAGGTTTTTTTTTTTTTTTTGGGTAATTAATTGGTGCTAGGTTCGTTTATTTGTATCATATGTTGTGATCTTGAATCCTGAATCCTGATTTTGCTGCCTCTCTATGGGGAATAAAAACTCTAGAGACAATACATATTGCACCATATAAAGTTATAAACCACCACTTTCTCATATTAATGCTATCCACATCAACTTGTGATGGGATCCACACCATACTTACTGTGGAATCCACCATACTTGTGAGTGTGTGGTGATTTATGCAGTGTAACATGTATTGTCCATTGCTGGATTGTATTGGGAAATGGTCTAAGATCATCATTTTGAGGATCCATATGTGATGGTATGAATATACATAACTTTTATGGTAATGGCCAGTTTCTCCGTCACCTTCTCCATTGCCAGTCCCCCAACCCAAAAAATAAAACAATAATGATTATAATTGGTTACTGTTTACAATACAAAAGTTGAGATAGTTGTCAGATCTTTATTTTTGTGATTTGTGAGATGTGCAGGGTCCCTTTGGCATGTCCCACCAGCAGGCCCTGGCGCAGGTTACAGCTCAGGCTGCACAAGCTCATTCCCAAATGCCCGACCAAGCTGAATTTCCGTCTTCATTACCAACAGCTCCTGCTGCATCATTGCCACAACTTCCGTCCATTAATTCCAATGCAACAACACACCAGCAGATGCCACCCTCTATACCAGACCCTAATATCAAGAAGGAGTCATCCGATCTCTCTCATTCGGACCACAGATCCCAACCTTCTTCCTCTATTGTTGATAAGCCCGGCGTTGACGGCTACAACTGGCGGAAATATGGGCAGAAGCATGTGAAGGGCAGTGAATATCCTCGAAGTTACTATAAATGTACACATCCAAATTGTCCAGTCAAGAAGAAGGTTGAACGTTCTCTTGATGGCCAAGTCACTGAGATTATATACAAGGGACAACACAACCATCAGCCGCCTCAAACTAGTAAACGTGCAAAAGATGCTGGAAATCCAAATGGAAATTTAAATAATCAGGAACACTCTGCTTCAGCTATGAAAGGTCAGACAGGGAACTCGAACAATTTGAAAGAACATACATTGCTCATTAAGGATCAGGAATCTAGCCAAGCTACCCCTGAACATCTCTCAGGATCAAGTGACAATGAGGAAGTAGGTGGTGCTGAAACCAGAGTTGATAAAATGTATGAAGATGAGCCTGAAGCAAAGAGAAGGTAAGTTATCTTTGCCTAAAACACAGAGGCATTCACACAAATGGTTTTATTTATAAAATAGCTTTAGTGGTATAATTTTTCTTTTTCCCTTACCTATATTCTGCAGGAACACAGAGGTCAGGCTTTCAGAGCCAGCTTCGTCACACCGCACAGTTACAGAACCAAGGATCATTGTACAGACAACCAGCGAAGTTGATCTTTTGGATGATGGCTTCAGGTGGCGGAAGTATGGCCAGAAAATTGTTAAAGGAAATCCTCATCCAAGGTAATATTTTTACCCAGTTTGACCTGTGGAGAAATAGTTGTGCTGTGCTAGAATGTGAAATCATTGTGTGTAAGACTTCGTAGTACCATCATAAAAGGAAGATGCTTGCATGTGAATTAGCAGTGCTTGTGGTAGTTGTTTGAAGTTATTTGCCGTTAATACAAGATGAATGGTGCTTCCAAATTGTAGCATTTGGAGTTGATGTTGGTTTGATAGTGGCCTATGCATGATAGTTTGTGGGAGGTGGTGATCTCAAAGCAATCAAACCATAGTCAGACTTGAAGGCAACATGTGGTTAATGTGGCTGCCATGGTATACCTTATTCTTAGTTGTCTTAGATTGTTTTCCTAGATTGCCTGTACGCATGGGGCAACTAAGAGAGTAAAGCTTGTACGCCCTTTTGTCTTGACGACCATCCTAGCCTCCTCACCGCTGCCTCTAGTAACACGGCGATCTTACTCCATGCCCCCCCTCCCAGTTTTTTACTCCCTTATAAATGTCTTATCTCGTCATCCCTTGGAATATCATGTTCCTTGAAAGAATAAGAGAAGAAAACCTTCTCTAAAGCTGTATACCATGAAAGAAAAGAAATGTCTTTATTCTGGAAATAAATATAAATGCTAGAAAATTTTCTTTCTTTTCCAAACATGCTTAATTGAAGTTTGATTGAAAGTAGGACCATGTTTCCTTCTTTGAAAAGGCATTGATTACATTATTTTGGTATTGCCTTCACTTGATTGTAATTCTGGATTATCATCTTTTATTATTATATTATTGTTGTTGTTGTTGTTTTTTTTTTTATTTTTTTTGGGCGCGGGTGGGGGGTTGGAATTGGGTTAAGTCTGTTGTTGCATTGGAAACAAAAAAGGATAAAGCTAATAAAAAGTCAACTCATCAAGTTTCTTTTGTCAGGCATGCCTTTATATTTGAGAATGTTTCAACTCATCAAATTTCTTCAACCCTCTTGTTTCAATTTTCTCCTATGTGTTAACTTTAATTTGATTGAACTGGGGACAAGATAAACGGTCTGGGGTGACCAAATCCGGCCCTTTTATGGACTGGACTTAGTTAAAGGTCCTCGTTAATTGATGGTTCTGTGAAGGGAATAACAATGGGTGCAGCCCTAGCTGTTGGCATTTTTTTGGACAGACTGTTCTGATGTTGAACCTGCATTATGACGCTTGGTAGTTGGAGCTTCACAATCAAAAAAAAAAAAAAAAAACAAAAACAAATTGGGTCTTTTGCCATTGCACCAGCCACCAAGCAATGTCCCAACTCAATTACGAGATGAACTTTTTATCCTGTAATAAGCATCCCATCAGCATTCCTGTGAATAAGGAAGCCCTAGTGGTTGACTACTGGTATGGGGAGTATGAGGTAGTGGTGTTGACACCTTTGTTTAGAAGACGGATGCATGTATGGGAGATTGGTTTAGTGGGAGATTGGTTTAGGGGTGTGGACTCCTTTGTCCTCTGGCTGTCGAGGATTCTATGATTTGGATTGATGCTCCTAATGGCTTGTTCTCGGTGGCACCCCTCTACAAGGATCCTCTTGGCTTTGGTATTGCAGTTTCCCTTGGAGAGGAATGTGGTATACCAAGGCTCGTCATAAAGTGGCATTCTTTGCTTGTATTGCAGCAGAAGAAACCATCTTAATTATTGACAATCTGAGAAAACGGGCTGAGAAGATAGGTCAATTTGAGAAGACGGGCTGAGAAGATAGGGTCAAGTTATGGTTAACTGGGGTTGCTTATGTGAAAAAAAGAAAAAAAATGGGAGAATAGGTGAGTCATTTGTTGCTTCATTGCCCGGTGGTAGTGCATATCTGGGATCTATTCTCATCTGTTTTTGGGTGATGCATAGCTCTGTGAAAGAGCTTTTTGAGTGCTGGTTTAGAGGATACCTGAAGAAAAGCAAGTAGATGATTTGGAATATGGGTTCTCTTTGCATTATGTGGTGTATTTGGAGGGAGAGATATTATAGAGTTACTGGTATAAATTGTTGCTTTTTTCTTTAGTATACATGTTTTCTGTTTTTCACCTACTGCTTTATTTATAAAAAAAAAGCATCCCATCATCCTATATGCAGTATGAGATGGCAGAGTGGCTTTCTTGAATGACTAGAGCTATTGCCATATCTAGGCTTTCATTAGGGCTGCATCATAGACCTACCTGTTGCTACTTACTGATGATTGCAATGCACTCTTGAAGGTGGCATGATGGTGGTAGTGGTGGCAGTTCAGCAGTTTAAAAGCTTTGATTGAGGGGGTTTGCCTTTTTTTTTTTAATTATAAATTTTTTAGTTCTCCTCGTTTCTTTATCACGACCCTCAGCTGTAATTCTCAACTATATTGTTCTTTTTCTTATCATTTTCTAAAATTAAGCAGTCAACTGTTGTTTTGGTTAACCCCAAGGAATAGATTTGCTGGTAAGGGATCACACCTAAGGAAGTGGAGATCTTGGGTTCAACTCCTCCCAACCACTTAGGGCTACCTTCACAAGATAACTTTGGTTTTCATGGGTCTGGCGTTAACCAGCCTGTGTATGCTGCGGAGCGTACATACCAGGATTTTCCTGCAAGGGTTTCATCTGCATAAAATAATTTTCCATTCTGATTTGAATAGCCACTTTAAACTACTTAAATAGTAATAGAAATCTCAGTCCATTCTAATTCTGCCACGCGGCCACGCCACACCCATCTTAAAAGTATTCTTGAGAAACTATCGAATGATTTGCTGAATAGCACCGAAACTGGGAAGTTCTACATCACTTCTGTATTAGAGCCTCAGGGACAATTAGCACTTATCACACATCAAAAGCTGTCTAGCTGGTGTTACATTTTCTTTTGTTGCATCCATGTGTTCTCTTTTTTGTTTCCGATTAGGACAATTAGCACTTATCACGCCTCAACTTTTTGCTACTTTTAGTTTTATGGCAGGAATGCAACTTTATGAGCCTGGGCATTTAGGATTTCTGTTTGAATCAGATTTTTTTATGTCTTTATAGTTCTTCTCTTCCAGTTATTAAACTTGGCTTGTGAACTTTTGGTTGGTAGTCTACTGCTTCTGGAACTTGATATAAAAAAACAGTGATTTTATTCTTTTGTTGTTTTGGCGAATGGAGCATTTTCAGCAGAAATTCCAGAAACTATGCTGGACTGAACCGTCCCTAAAGAAAATGACTAGTTTAGCGATTCTCCTAATGACTTTATTTGACTAAAGTTTAGTGCTCAGCAGCAAAAGCCCGCCTGTGCTCTTAGGTGAGCACTTTGTCTAGAGAGCCAAGGGTTTACTTTAGGCATTTATTGCACTTTGTCTAGAGAGCCGAGGATCATATTTGTTAAACAGATCCTTATCAAACCGAATGAAAGAGATCCCCATTTGACTTTGAGGATTCAGAAAAATCCAGCAAGAAGGGATTGGGGAAGGTAAAATGTAAAGAAATAAAAAGGCAAAAATTTAGATTCTACTTGTTGCGGAATTATGAAACAGCGTGAGCCATGATTTTTTGCCCCGTTTGACTTGGTTCGTTAACCCAGGAATCAAAAGTGACCAAAGAAGAATTGAAGTTTAAGAATTAGTTCCCTGCTTCACTCATGCGAGAACCTTTGACCGTCTGAAGTCTGCATGCCTTGAGGCTGCCTTCTTTAGGTACATTGCTTGATATGTACAAGGCTTTTATTTAACTTTTTCCCTGTAGATGGTGTTATACATCCTTTTCTTGTTAGAAGGGGATCTACTTGTCAGATATAATGCTTTCATCCTATCGATCACACTGACACACGACATTGCCACACGCCACACACCACACAATTAACTGCTGGTATGACATCATTTGTCATATACTTAACACATTCCAATTCCAATCCTGCAGTTCTATGGCTTCTTCACATCGAATAATACAGGTTCTGCCTATATCTAACTCCCAGAATATTATTAGAGGAAAATAAACTTATAAATTTTTGTCCTTGAAAAATGCTATGTAGACTAAAAAGTGTACTAAAAAAATACAATAGATACTTACAATAGTGGTGGAGCTCACACTAAGTGATTGTGGAGCGCATCAAAATTTGTGCGGAGCGCATTTGTGAGTAGTAAGTGCATTTCTCAGTACACTTTTTAGTGTCCCCTGCATTGTTGTCACTCCTTGCATCATCAGAACAATTATAACTGTCTTCATTAGTATATGCTTTACTTCCATAAAAGTTACAACTTTGGTTGTGGTTATGATCAAGTAAATGCTATTATGTTGATATTATGATAAGTTGTGAATAGTAACGAGGAATGATTTCTTTCAATCAAATATTTTAATACATTTAATCTAGTTATGAACTGAAATATCTTTTTCAGAACTTGTGTTCATTCTTTATTTATAGCCCAATCTTGGGAGTACTAATTCAATTGCTTATCTTAGTGCAAGAGGTGCTGCATTCTTTTTAACCGCTTCTTTATGTTGTGCGTAGTGTTCTTTTTTTTTTTTTCTTGAAGCATCTTACTACTCTCTGCAGGAGCTATTATAAGTGCACAAATCCGGGGTGCAATGTTCGTAAGCACGTCGAAAGAGCTGCCAGCAACCCTAAAGCTGTCATAACAACATACGAGGGCAAACATAATCATGATATACCGGCAGCTAGAAACAGCAGCCACAACAATAATGCGTCACAGTTTAAACCACATAATGCCGTACCTGGCAAGCATGCTATTGTGAGGAAAACAGATTCTGGGAACAATGATTCACAGCCAATAACGCCTCAGCGGTTTAAAGATGAATTAACATAGCTTCAAGCCACAATCAGGGAAAGAATCAAGAGAAGAAGGGGAACAAAAAATTTGGCACGAAGAATGCCGAAGCTGTAAGTTTCTTCTGTTATCTGTAAATTAATGTTT